>JALPQI010006303.1:0-53483 GCA_025490895.1 Thaumatotibia leucotreta
CAATTTACGAGAGAAAATTGCAACCGCCGTGAACCGTAAAAAATGGGAAATTCCCCCCTTGACCTCCAATGGACTTGGCATTTTCCTTTGTTTAATAGGTAATAACTTTTGTATCCGGCAAAAATGGAAGCCAATCACTAGAAGAGCTGTACTCGAGAAACTTTACGACCCAACGAATATATCTCCGAGTACGACGTCTGCGCAACCACAACCTCTCCGACAAGAGTGTCCGATTAAGAAGAAGAAGATAATAACTTTTATTATTAATTCTTAATTCGACAACGTCCAAAATACTGGACATTTGTGTGCCAGGTTTTTTTAGGTTTTTATCGTTATGTTTTACAGTACGACTGAAAATAATACTTACCTTCTAAAAACCCGCCCCAGCTTTTCACGGGTGTACGATACTGAAAATAAAACGTTACCTGTTGAATCACCCCTATGTACCTCTCTATGTAAGAAGAAAGTATCGAAGCAAAAACATGTGTTTTTGTTTAAAATAACGTTATGGTTGTTGATGCGTTTTTTTTAATAGATACAAACATACATAGAAGCGGACAGCGGTAAAGGTGCAGTCAGACCAAACAAGCATTCGCTATTCTATGCCCTACTCTACGAAATTCAATAGTTACACAAAACCTGATTCATTGATTTGATTTTATAGAGTGGGATTTCGTTAACCGACTTTGTACTATGTGAACCAGTGATTTAATAAGTCGAGTTTTCATGTATAACTTTACAACTCTATAATTTGTAATTACTCTATGGCATTACGTATATCCTGTCAAAATTGCACTAAACCAAAATGAACGTGACACGTTTGTTATGTCACGTACTAAACACGGCTGAAATTCCACGCTGAACGGAAGTGCAGTTGAAAAACAACCCCGAGCTCGTCCCCCGATTCTAAATAATTATCACACTCTACCCCAGGAATAGATTTAGAACGATGTCCATTGCTGCGTAGAGTAACAGGATGCTTAGCCAAGTTGCCAATCGCTAGCGCTTGGTAGCGTATCGTAGTTTTCCCTCTCTGTCACTCTTACATATTAGTGCGACAAAGACAGTTAGCTGCCTTTCGCTTACGATTGACGTTTAAGCGCTAGCGATTGGCAACTTGGCTAAGCACCCTGATCTTAAATTACTCGACTCGACCTGTAGGGTGTAGTGTAGGTAACTAAAATTTCGTTTCAAGGCACAGTCAAAGACAAAATAAAGTGTGACAAAAAAAATGTTCAAAAATATGTCACAGTGCACTCTAATTAAGTATGTGTAATAATAACGTCGTATCGTAACATATTTGTAAGTGAATTCTTTCGATACTTATTTTTGCACTTGACTGCACGTTCAGTGTTGTATCAGGAATCAGGATTAGGAAAAAATAGAAGAATACTTTTTTTCGCATAAAAACTTGAGAATTTTATATTTTCTATTTCTCTGTGATTCGTGGGAAAAAAGCAAAAATTCAAAAAAGTTTTTTTACAAAATTTCCTCATATTATAACCTTCAGCCTTTCTTCCTTTATACCATCTTCTTTTATGTGCAAGGGGAATAATCAAAAGATCTCGTTTTTTTTAAATGGACAGTGTGTATTTTCCTGGCATAGCATCTAATTTACTCTTATTCTGTGGATGTCAAAAGCGAGCATTCCCAAACGTCTCAAATGCGCAGTCTAGTACTTATGATACTTAGTTCTGTTTTTCGGTGGTTAGTGGATTTTCACACGAAAAAAAAGATTCACGCTCAAAATAATCAAGGTACGAAAATAATATCAAAACCAGCAATGGTTGGTAAAGCTTGCGCAGGAACAGAACAGATGTGCGAGGGGAAGACAAAATCGATCTTCCAGCGGCGCCCGCGCATATGGATCCTGACGTGTGCTGGGGTTGGGGTCATTGCTTTGTTCGTAGATCGATAAATAAGGATTAATATTATTCCCTATTTTTGTTTATGTGCAGCGTATTATTTTTATGCGACTGAACTGTGATTTTTCTAATTATGAAGTTGATTTTGTTTGAAATCCTACTATAATTAAGGTATTCTTAGGGGTATTACATCTCAAAGTAAGATTGAAAACGGAAAACTTTAGTAATTTTTCTAGCTACCTAATCTTTATTTTATAATCAAAAATGATGATTGAATTTATGATTATATATGTAGGTGTAGTTACCTATTTAAAAGAACGATTGAAATAAGTAGGTCAATTTGACGTGCTACTTTTTATAAAGATATTTTCTAGGGAATTTCAATAGGGGTTTATTATTATTTTTTATAAATAAACTGTAGTATTCATATACATAAATTAAATAATATTAAGGTTCATATTTTTGATTTAATTATACCCTAATTAACTATTTCGGCCATAATTGGGAGTAGGTACCCATACGCAACAATTCTGCATCGAAAATGCTTTAAAGTGTACGATGTCTGATTTATCATTATCAAACTCAATATATTTTATAAAATCATGTTTCTTCCATTCCAGCCCACACTAGCTAATGGATTTACCTAAGCACTTGAGAACTTTGTTTTATAATCAATTTAACGATATTGTTAATATATACCGAACAAGTCCCACGTCTATCAATAACTCACTGGCGTACACAACACACACTACTACAGACATGCAAAGTAGACGGCATTCTATCACCCACTGGCTGCATATTATATTCATAAATACCAAAGTATTAGGAAAGGATTATATTCCGGGTCTACAGGGAACAAATTTATGAAGAAATATCTTGGAAGAAATATAAATGGAATATCTACTTCCATTTATTCGCACGAAGCGCTTTGCGTCTTCTTATCTTATGCGTACTGCCAAGGAGTGGTATTCCCTGCCCCCTTGTTCCCCATCCATTACCGAGTTACATAACCAGCACTGGGAGAGGACAAATTATTCCTACTACAAAACCGCGTTATGTAGTAGGAATTTTGTTTCCTTGAACAAAACCAACGCCATGTGCCGGTAATGTAATAGGAAAGAAAATTCCTAATACAGTACCCGGTCGGTATTGGAGTAGGAATATGAGTGCCTCGCACATATCTACATTGATTCCATATACTATTTTTTTTAATTCTACGAACCATTTAAGTTAAGTTAAGGATTAATGAAAAAGTATAACTATATCAAACAGTAGGTATACAATGTAATTAATGTAGATTGAAGAAACTGATTATAAGTCTTTGTTCGTGTATAAAATTTATACAGAAATCTATCAGACAGAAAATAATCAGGACTAAACTAAATCTTGATATTTCCTCCCTAACAGTTGGCTTAAAAGTTGGTTTTGTAACGAGATTGCTAAGGTCCTGCTAGAAAACCTGCTTGTTCATCATTTTGACAATGGTTATGTGCGAGGCACTCATATTCCTACTCCAATACCGACCGGGTACTGTATTTTAGGAATTTTCTTCCCTATTACATTACCAGCACATGGCGTTGGTTTTGTAGTAGGAATAATTTGTCCTCTCCCAGTGCTGGTTATGTAACTTGGTAATGGACGGGGAACAAGGTCCCTGCCGGCGTCTATATTTCCGAGATCATATAACCCATCAACTTTCAAGTCAAGGGTGAATATAGGTAGGCACTTTCTGGGCGAACTCACCCCATTGTAGGTTGCATCTCTACCATCGGCTAGTCTGTGGACTCTGTGGCCATCAGTAAGCCCATCTCAAAAAAAAACAGAGTCATGTGGGGTAAATATACGCAGTGGCCATCGGGTGAAATCCGCGGACCTTGTGCTGCTAACGCGCTACGAGATTTGTTATCAGCTTCGGATCCGGAAGTTTAATTAGGCATAATACAAATGTGGTATAGTCTGCACAAAAATGTGAGTCTACCACTTAGCCAATTTTAACTACGGAATAGAGTCGAGTCGAGAAGTAGTATAGATCAAGTTTGTACAGCCACCCTTAAAATTTATTGTCTGTGGTTTAGTAATTTTTCTTTGGTGGGTAGTTTTGTACTTATCTTTCTTATTTTGATGGAGGTAGATCTATCAAATTTCCTCCATTGTCAGTCATCCGCAGACCACGAACCCTGTAAAGTGTTCGAAACGTCGGAATGAAGTTAAAATTAGTTAATATACGCGAGTTTATCCGTTTTCATAGTTTTATTTCATGAGTAATGCTCGCGGTAACCGAAGAAAATATTATCATATTTTTGATTAGGCTGATGGTTATAGGAATTGGACATATGGGCATTAATATATGGACATGACTACAAAGTCCAATCACATCACATAATGATATTTTGGACTGAAATGTATGGGATTGCGTACACTTACCCACAGCGGCCCTACCGCAAATTTCCGGGATTTTCGGGGAAAGTAAACGCACGTTAATAACGTGGTGGCAGCTCATGGTATACGGTTACTGGTTTCCGTACCTTATGCGTGGCCTTATATTTAACTATCTAATACACTTTTTTCGAAATCAAGCTGTCCTCAAAAATAAATGTTTATATGCCCTCATCATACACAGTAGATGCGTTGCATTCGCTGGTTAAATTGTCACTGTCGAGTTAATTATAATTTACAATGTTTTAATAAAGAAAGCGATTAGAGCAGGTGCTGTCGCGTAGTTCATTATCACTTGTGTCATAATGTGCTTTAAAGTCGGGTAAATTACACTTTATATGCTTGGAAATAAGGTTTATGTGTCTTGTGGGCATAAAGTACAGATAAAGTGATAAGCAGGTGTTAGGAAAGCTTCCTAGTTTGAGGTAATTAGCTTCCACAGGTGACATTCTTGAACCTCTTTATGATTGGCTTACTTAGATTCGGCTTAGATTAGACTTCGGTGATACTCTATAAAGTTATAAGAGTTTGTTCAGAAAGAGAAGGGTCGTGAGATGTATGGGTTCGCCTTGTTGCCAGATGCCTTCCTGCATAAGGCTTTATAAGGATAATCAGAATAATAAATAATATATCAGGGCAGGGGGAACCTCAATCAGCAATGTGATGTGAATACCAATTACCAATGCTTAGTAGAATCTAAAAAAAGTAAACAAGTCTAAAAACTTGCTTTATATTTTCCATAATCACGCACTATTAAAACACAATTTTGGTTGTATGACGTTACGAACTTAAAAAAATTAAGGATGAGTTCAAATAGGTAGATGTTTTGTTAAAATTATTGATATTTGTTCGTTTGTTCGTATTAACGCAAAAATATATGCCAAATAATGTGTGTTCACGATATGTGCCAAAGACGTTTAATGATATCTACAGTCAGCCATGCTTTGTTTAATTTTTTTAGATTCTACTGATGCCATCCGAGTATTAAAAAAGATTGAAGAGCCTTTATTCCTTAACTACCTTACCTATTTACAGCTGTTACTTATGTTCTTAGTGTTGTTACCAAGATATAAAGCTGTAAAAAGACCATAGATAGAAATGACCTTTTAAGGAAGTGCGCACACGCATCGCGCGACCGTGTGGTCCGGATGCGGTGTGGCACCCTCAACTGAAGGCATACCATGTGTACGCGTTATCAAGTAAGTACGTATAGTGTACACTGTTTACTTGCTTTAGATCATTTCGGCCAATGACCTTACACCATTATGTTTATCACCTGATTTCTGTCTTTTTTAGTAGAGCGCTTACCGCCACTACCTCATGGTAGTAGTCCTATTGCAAAAATGTCCATGGATTTGGATTGAGGAAACCGGACACCTTTCACGATGATTTAATTTTCTTTATCGACATCCTGGAGGGTAAAATTGATCTGAGGTTCTTACTTTTATTGTATAATAAAGTTTACGACCCATTAAGAGGGTTCTCGTCCGGAGCACCCTCGGCCAAAGCCCGATGCGTACTGCGGGCCTGCACCTTGCTAGAACCCGGTGGGTAACCCGGTTCGACAATATTTTAATATGTCTGAGTCTCACGTTAGTACTAATTCTAAAATTAGAAAACATCAATTTGTTTCATAACTAAACAAATTGATATTGGTGTTATACTTTCCTACAATGCGGATAATCTCAGAACATCGTAACAGATGTCCTGCTACGACATTGTGGGATTATAAACATCTTTAAGCTCAAACAAGAACAACAAAAATGGTTTCAACTAAAAAAGCAGTGACATGACTACTTTCCAACCTCCAAACCGGGCAATATCGTGATGCCCGATTTTGACCATGGGTCGGAAAAAGTAACGATCCGGTATCGATCCGACACACGGCGTGAACTACACCTGCCTACGTCTCTTGTGATTGGATATGGATTTTTGAACCGTGATGATGATGCAACGTAAAAAGGACCATTAACAACCCTTCGCTTGAATAAAGTAATAAGAAATAAAAATACTCTATCTCTATATGTATATCTCTAATCTTTTTTTGGGGATATTGTTTATTCTACTTTATGTATTCTAAACTGTATACGATGTTGTTAATAAGTATTGGGTCATTACCTAGGAAATTGGAGTTTTACATGGAGAATTTTGTGAAAAGTCTATTTTCCATACAATGAATTTTGTGTAGGTATACTTTTTTGATGTCTAAAATCAAAATAAGAAAAATTTTGCCAGTAATATTAGACACTTCTAAGGCATGTTTTGTACATGTCTATTTCATTTCATAAAACAAGGCACTATCACAAATTTACGCCTATTCCAAACATATGAACCGGCAGCATATGGCAAGAGTTGTTTTAAAAGCTTATTTTAGAATATCACTACTATTAGTGTGAACTATTATTAATTTAGTGTGAAAAAACCTTGGTTACATAGTGCACTGTTGAAAACAAAAATTAAATCGAAATCACTCATTAGGTCATAACATTAGGGACCAACTAAAGTCTATGACCAAAAACACCAATTACATAGGTAAAGACCCAATATAATATATACTAGCTATACGGGTATACACTTCATGCTCTTCTTCTTTGCGCTATTTTAATCAAGGAAATGACAAGAAGATGATCAGAAAGCGTACTATTTTAGGTTAGATCGTTGTTTACTAGATAAGACAACTAGAGATGAATAGACCATAAGTCAGATATCTGTCGATAAGATTAAGCTAATTGCAGGTAGATCATCAGCCTGCAGTGCCCAATGTCCAGCAGTGGACTAATTAGTCCACTGCTGGACATCGGGCTCTCTTATTACCTATAGCTGTATACGCATTAAGAGTTGATTCCCATAATCGCTGCGCTGGGCAAGCGGGTTGGCCATCGCAGTGTATCTACTATGGTCACAATTATTATGTATAGAATAGAATGATAATAAAACAATGAGGTTCAATCAAGCCAATCGAAAGTAATGAACTATCCGGTGCCTTCATTTGATAAAAGATAATTTGCATAATTATCTTATCTTGACACAAATTCATAATCCCTCGATATCAAGATAATACAGCAAAATTCTTTGTTTGTAAACACAAACCAAATGTGTCAATGAAAACCGCTCATATTTTTGTCGTGTTGCTTTTTTCTCTTAATATGTAATTTTATAACTATATCAAAATGACTCACCATTTCAAGATTATGTGGGTATAAACAACAATATCAAAATCACAGTAAAAATCACAAAATGCACATATAACAACCACAAGCACTGCCGCTGTCAAATCAACTGACATTTGCCAATGCCAGAAAGAGACGCAAATCGATAAGCGACCCTCCGTCAACGTTCGAATGAAATGCAGTATCTAAAATCCATTCGGAGGAAAGGGACGCAAGAGACATGTGCTTTAAGTTTCTACGCATGCGCGAATTTGGCTCGTGCGCATTGATGGGGCTTATGATAGAACAGCCGAGTTAACTGGGATTTTAATCAAGCGATATTGAACTTTATGTCCATTGATTGAGCATGTTGACGTATCGCGAATATTGGTGCACTTCTATGATCGTTTACTTCATTGAGAATTGAAGACTCGTTAGGTCATAGGTGTGATGTATTGAACAATGGATTGCATCAGCTGCAGAATGCAAGAAAATGAGTCAAATTTTTTTTCGTTGTCTTGTTTCATTCCGCTGTCACGCTTTTAGTTACTGTTTCGACTCAGTATATTAAAAAAAATCTGGTGCACTGGTATTTCTTTTTCACGCTAGATTTTAATCCATACATTGGAAACAAAACATCATCTCATACAAAAATGACAACTGTGTCACGTTTTTAGGGACACAAAATAAGACAACGAACCCAAATACAGCGTGTGTCTTTCATAACGACATTCCTTTTAAGGGGTGAAAGTACAAGTCTTAATGAACTGAAATTAGCATATTTAGTTAAGGTATTTAAAAAAAAAATTTCATACAAATTAATTCGGCACGCAATGTATCAGTAATAACAATAACTAGTAAATTAAACCTAACAATTGACATATGATTTCATTGAAATCTCGCTCTTAGTGACATCCTGACAATTACAATTAATTACCTACCTATTTACATCCTAGATGTCGGTGACACTTTTCGATGACAAGTCCGTCAAAAATCATGACCCTTGTTCATAAGAAAAGGACAACAGCCCAGGGTGCCTAGCCAAGTTGCCAATGACTATCGCTCAGTAGCGTATTTTAGTTTTCCGTCTTTGTCATTCTTTCTTATAAGTGCGACAGAGACGATTAAGCGCTAGGTAATTTTGTGTTAACTAAGAAGGCGGAATCAGATAATCGTTTTGTTTATGTACCGATTGAAAACTTCACATTGATTGAGTTGAAGTGTCAAGATAACATCAAGTTTGTTGATCAACAGACTTTCCTAATAAATTTAATAAAAATGTTTGAACTAGGTAAAATTTTAATAATGTGATTTCTAAGAAGTGATAATGTATGTGCAGTGATTTTTGATATTAGTTCAGTGAATAATACGATTCAAAATGTGCTGGCTAAGACAGTAAGACACAGAAAGAATTGCTGATGTAAATTTGTTGTGCTAGTGTAGTCCAAATCTCGCATGTTTTAAATTGTAGTATTTTCTAGTAATGGATAATTCAGTAAATAATTTAACGTCGGCAACAGTTCGCAGTTACTTTAATGATTTGATCGAATTAAAATGAAAACGAAACTAGCTTTTCCTCTCAGAAACGTCAAATAGATGTTTGCATTACATTGCTGCTCGAGATTTTTATAAAAATTAATTACTCTTAAATAATAAAGGCAATCGTTATATTATTTTACTAAAATGGTTAACAACACTTTAATCTATCGTTACTTAAAAGCAATGTCGCTATCAAAGACACACGCTGTATAAAAAAAATGCCGTGAACGTTCAACCAATTGGAGGCCACTCTATAACCTTTAACAATCTGAATATTAAATTTTTTTTGAGTTGCACATAGTCTAATTAATATTGTACCTATATTTCGTATACACAAACTACAATTACATACAAAATTAAATTTAAAAATTATAACTAAACTAAAACTAGATAAAATCTGAATTTACTTATAGAGCAATCATTGACTTTGATTACGCGAGTAATCCGGTTTGTTAAATATTTTAATAAGTTTCAGTCTCACGTTAGTTATAAATTCTAGAAATGCACATTTCTAAATCAACTATTGTTATCTGACCTGTGCGACCTGATTATGTTATCAGTCAAGGCGACCTTACTGAACAATAGAGGTCACATCACACACCTACAATCGCCATCAGGGGCCCATTTCTCAAACGCTGGTAACTTGTAATACAAGTGGATATCTCTTTTTGACACTATTAATTAGATAAGGACTTCTTGGGCCTATTTCTCGAAAGCTTGTAACTTGTAATACAAGCGAAAGTCCTTATCTAATTAATAGTGTTGAAAAGAGATTTCCACTTGTATTACAAGTTCCAAGCTTTCGAGAAACGGGCCCCTGCTTGTATTACAAGTTACAAGCTTTCGAGAAATAGGTCCCAGATATATAGGAGTGACCACGGTGCTCAAAAATATCTGAACTGAACTAGCACTAACGCCATGACAATAAAGGCCTGGGTGCTTAGCCAAATTGCCAATCGCTAACGCTTGGTAGCGTATCGTCGTTTTCCCGCTCTGTCACTCTTTCATATTAGCGGGACAAAGACAGCTGCCTTTCGTTTACGATTGACGATTAAGCGCTAGCGAATGGCAACTTGTCTATGCACCCTGCTCAGATATTTCTGGGCACCCTCGTATATCTGATGGCGACTGTACCTAAACACCTTATATCACTACAATACATATACAGTTGCATATAATGGTATGAACTATGAAATGGTATTATTGATAGCTATAGAAACGAATAAAAAATAATCAGTACTTGGATAGTAATATAATTTTTATCATTGAAAAAGTTGATAACGAATAGGGAAAGGCTAACCCACTGAGTTAGCACTAATATGAAACATTAATTTTAAAGATTATATTCTTTATTTACCAATAAATAGTATGTTTGTATCTAATATAGGCACTTGTTGCATCGTATCGAGGATGCTGGTGACATATCGTCGGTGTACCGCATTGGTCGATAAGTTATAAATATACCTAGTCATGTTGAAATAACTTTTTGAGAAATACTCATAAATTTGTTAAAATTCACTGAAATATTATATTCGTCATTGAAAACGTCCTAGATTTTATACAGGGTGCTCGCGAGCATTCCAATTAAAATCTTTTAATGATGCTGAATTCCTGGCCATATTTAGAGTCTTTAATGTTATATAAAATTTCCTGGATTCGGATTGGTTTCAGAGATTTATTTATTTTTACATATTTCGAGAACCAACGGCTACTTCGACGTAACTCGTCATAATAGTACATTACGACACAAGTGCGAAAAATACGAAATTCGAAACAAGTGGCGATATTTCAAAACACGACCGATAGGGAGTGTTTTAAATCGACACGAGTTACGAATTTCGTTTTTGCACGTGTCTAGTACGACGTTTTTTAGTGCAGATGGCCTTCCGAAGTTTTGGACCTGACGTAAAATGACACAGTTCTCGCACTAGAGCCTAAAAAAGGCACCATCTGTACTAAAAAAATATTTTTGATTACAATGCTACGACAATATGTCTTAATATTACCACACCTTTTGTCTGGCAATCAAAAAATAAGAATATAGGTACTTGACGAAATAAGCTGTCCCTAAAAAAATAATTATAATAAATAATTTTAACAAATTGTTGTTATGATAAAAAGTACTGGAAATGTTAAAAAGTATCCAAAAAGAAAATTTTTTTTTGTTGGTATTTGACATTAGGTGTCACAATAATTTTTGTTTATTTTGATGTCTAGAATGCATAGTTAAAACGTTTTGGATTGCTCGCGAGCACCCTGTATAATTTTACCTTAGCACGGAGGAAAAAAGGTCACATTAAAGATTTTCCAGAGAATGAAAAGGGGAATGACCCCGCGCGTAGTTTTCACGGCTAACGCTTAAAACTAAGGCAACTTAAGGAAAATTAAGGGAACTACTGTTTGTTTCTTCAATAAATAAATAAATTAAAACTTCTAGACCTCTCGGTAGAACCACCTCCTGACTTACAAACATCTATAGGCTACGGCAGCTACTTACCATCATGCTTGTTTACCCCTTTACCATGTTTATGTCATGTTATGTATCCCGTACACTTTTTATACAGGCATAATGCATTTACAATTACATTTACTATTAATAAGTACTAATTAGTATTCACTGCGCTGATTTTTCAAACGTCAAATATACTTTCCAGTTAGTTAAAATGATCACCATCCTTTTCTGAAATCATCAGTCAAAAAAAGAGAGAGCTAACATTTTTTTGGTACAGTCAAGTGCAAAAATAAGTATCGAAAGAATCCGCTCATAAATATGGTACGACGTTCTCATTACATTTTTATACAACTTGAGATTTTGACTGTGCCTTGTTTGTACATTCTGGTAGTGCTGACTGATTTCGTGAAACACCTTTTTGAATTTGAAAGTCGAGAAGAAAGGGAACTGCGATTATCAACAAGAAGAAAAGATATCCCAGTGAAAATAGTACCCAGATTAAAGATCGTAAGGCACGCAGCTTGCTGTCAGGCAGTTCATTTGTTCAACAAGTTACCGTTACAATTGAAATCTATTTTGAACGTAAATACATTCAAGCTCAAGCTCAAACAGTTTCTTTTGCAAAAGGGATTTTATTCTGTAACTGAGTACGAAGGCAAATATTAATACCTATTTTGACATCCATTTAAATTTTCTTATTATTGTTATTTTTTTTTGTATGTGTAGTTTTGTATCTTTATTATAATAACATTCATTTTTTATGCTACTAAATGTTATTTCAATTAATAATTTATCCTTTTGCCTAGATTTGTTTGTTTTATAATTTTGTAATCAATGACTTTCTCACTCAATTGACTTTTTAATTTTTTTTTTTATGTAATATTGACAGCAGTTAAATGGAATTTGTTTTTAGTAATCGTATTCTTTTGTAAATTGTTGTTTTAATTATTATTATTTTAGGTTAAGTTTGTCCTGTTTTCAGATACAATAATTATTGTGATAATGAATATGAATACACAGAATTAGAGTGCACTGGGACATATTTTTGAACATTTTTGTGTACACCTTATTTTGTCTTTGACTGTACATAATAGAGTTTGAAAAATCAGTTTTCTGTGTATTTGTGTCAGTAAAACGCACACTAGTTTCAATACTACACATGTATATTGTATATGTGAGACGTTTTATGATTATGAAGAACATACGCTGCAGTTTATGGCGTAGCAACAATATACGTCCAAGCTAGGGTTGTCGCTTTATAGAGCACCATTTAATGGGCATAATTCTTTTCGTTGTCTTGTTTCATACCACTCTTTCACGCTTTTAGTTGCTGTTTCGACTCAGTCTATAAAAAAAAATCCGGTGCACTTGTATTTCTTTTTCACGCTAGATTTTCCATCCATACATCAAAAATTGGAAACAAAACATCATCTCACACAAAAATCACAACTGTGTCACGTTTATTAGGGACACAAAATAAGACAACGAAAAGAATTTTGACCCATATTCTTCATAAAATAAAACATTGTACAAACGGCGAACATACAGACATAAGGCATTATCTACTAATCAAGGCTAGAGCGAAATAGGAAGAATAATGGCCAATATTAGAAATCTTTAATTGTTTTGTAATGTTTTTATTAATTTCTTAGTCCAAAACAGAGACTCATTTACGAAGTACTTTTACTTTATGATTCTCAATGAAATTAATCATTAATAAATCTGTCTAAACCAAAGGTTTTTATTGTACTTAATTCCCGAACACTCTTTATTAAAATCTTTTTCGCTATGTTAAAATAGAGATTTCGTGAATTGTGCAGTGATAAACAGCTCATAAGTACCTAACCAACCTATAGGACATATCTTTGTGAATATAATTATCTAATTTGGGTAACAGACAGGCAAAAAGTAAATCTTTTACATTTATGATATTATTGTACCTAGTATAGTAGTATGTAGTTTGATACACTAAAATACTAAACACTAAAGTGTATCATTATTATTAAGTAATATTAGTATGAATTTTTCTGCCGGTAAGTAGGTAACCCTAGACGCTGCATTAGTACAAGGTCGCGCGCATAATGCACCGACCTTGCGATAGCGCTGAAACGTTCAGCTGCGCAGGAGTCGATAACGGACGCATTATCGTACCGAGCGTTTCTAAGATTTAGATACTGTTTCATTCAATTCATAGGCTTTATGATCCCAAATTACCACGAAAATGTTGTTTTTTCTAGGGACAACAGATCTTACAAAAGAGGGCTTGTCTATTAATCACGTCATACGATTTTGGCCTGTTTTCCCCCTCCCCTATACTGTATGAAGTGATTAATGAAGCCCAGAGTATATTAATTTAAAAGCCAAGCCACACAGGATGCCCGTGCAACACGTGCGCGTGCGCGATGTAGCGTTTGTAAATCATATAAAGGTGCATTTAGACCAAACGAGCATTCACTCATTCTATCCCCCACTCTACGAAATTCGTCACTTTCGCACCGTACGAAATTCGCCACCTTTAGATGGCATACCGCCTGCGTGGCGTGGCCGCTTGCGTGGCGTGTGCGTGTTGTGCAGCGGTGTGCCATCTACTATGACATTTCCGACGTAACAATGATGCTAAAAGGGATCTACCTATCCTGTAAATGGGTCAAAATTCTTTTCGTTGTCTTGGTCATACCACTCTGTCACGCGTTTAGTTGCTGTTTCGACTCAGTATATAAAATAAATCCGGTGCACTTGTATTTCTTTTTCACGCTAAATTTTAATCCATACATCAGAAATTGAAAACAAAATATCATCTCATACAAAAATCACCACTACGTCACATTTTTTAGGGACACAAAATAAGACAACGAAAATAATTTTGACCCAAATATTATTTGAAAACTTTGGTTGAAATAAGCTTGTTTGTTTTCTATTCTATGAAAAATTACACTGATCCGTATTATTTCACCACGAGCCGCGAGTGTATATATGTATAGTAAATATAATCAATTGTAGGTACCTACTTACAAAACCAACAAATATTTTTACCATTTCCCAATTATTGTTGCCAGACATTTCCGAGTTTATCTTTCACACTAAAAAGTCAAAACATTGTTTCCAGGCAAGGACTTTCTCACTTTTGATTTCACAGTCCTACGACAAAAACTAATCCATCTAAACGCAATGAAAGCAAAAGTGCCGTAAAAAGTGACAAAGGAATGCCTCGGCCACTCACAAACTACTTAAACCACACTCAAGAATGTCATTATCGTCCGATAACTTGGACTAGAACCCTTGAGACTGGCAGCTTAGATGAAGTATTATTTAAAACTATAGGACAAGGAGAAATTCAGAAAACGAAGGTTAGGATACAATCCTGCGGGGTAAACGTACGCAGTGGGTAAATGTACGCGATTACTTATATTTCGGACTGAAATGTATGGGATACTGATTGCTGTCGAACGTATTAGGTCATATTCATCCATAAAACTGCACAAATGTCATCTCACTCAGTTAAAAAAAGATTGTTAACAAATGATAGTACATAAAAAAGCCGCATTTTCTTGAACCTCAAGACGACGGCTATCAGGCAAAAATATAATATTCATACCTTCAGAAAACTTTACATAGCCAATTCAACTTTGCACCTATAGAATAAGATAAAGTACATAAGCTGACCTTTTTAATGACACTCCTCCCAGCTCTGTTAGATTTTGGTAAATTTTGACGCATAGTCCTTTCAATCATTTATCACTATCACTCTAATAAAGGCGTAACTGGAGTGACAGAGACCGGAGCTCGTTTCGATGAGTAGTCCCTCAATATCGATAAAATCAAACAATGGCAGTATCAGAGGAATGCGGCATCGAGTATCGGACTTGCGAGGTTGTTATGGAAATAAAGACTGATGGAACGGTAAGCATGCTGGGTTGTGTAACCAATCTCGTATTCCAATCGTGCTACGAACCAATATCAATGGACACATATCCATTAGGGTTTTCATTCCTCAGCTAGTTATAAGCGGTCTAATTCCTTTCTAAAATAAACAATAAACATAGGAAGGTACTAACATCTGAGATACAGGCAGGGCCTAGTTTAGATGTTAGTGAATCACTGTAATAGATAAGAATTAGTAGTAGTAATTATAATAGACTTGTATTCCACTGTATTTCTGGTGAATAAACGTATTTATTTAACATTTAGGCTGCAATTAGAGGTGTGCGCCGATGGCCAAACCATCGGCGGCGGCCGCCGGTCTGAAAATGGCCGGCGGCGGCGGCGTAATCGGCGTGATCGGCGTAATGAAAGAGACAAGTTAAAATTTAAAAAAGAACAGTTTATTCAAAATTTCTAAACAAAACAGGAACTAAACATTTGTTCTCGCCGCCGGCGGTAAAAAACTCGCGCCGCCGCCACCACCGGCGTGGAATCAGTGTGACCTTGACGAGGCATCACAAAATTACGCTTCTTTTAATACCGACAATTCAATGTTTTTAGATAGCTAAAATCGTTGTTAACATCACCTTTCGAAAAGGTTTAACAAATATTATGGTTGTACAGTCGAGTACAAAGATATGTATACGCTTAGAAGTTACAAAATTATGTATCTATTTACGTTATTAACCATGTAGTATTATTAATTATCAAAACCAATACATAATACATATACCTACTCTTAATGTTTCTTCCTGACGACGGAAACTATACTTCGTTTTTTTTTAAGATTAGAATTATCTGTCAAACGGGTGAACAAAGAAGCAGTGGTCGTAAACCTTCCTTCTTCGATTTCGGATATCATTTGATATTTACCGATAGCTGAACGTATAAGCAGTTTTCACATTTATTATTAATTTGTTGGCAAAACTGTATTTTAAAAAAGTTATGTGTTTTATAAGCAAGATGGCGGCAATTTAGAAAAAAGTTAAATACTGAAGGTTTTCGTTTAGTGTTCGGCGGTTTTTAACTAAGTATTTTTTTTTATAAATGTGTAACTTATATCGTACCGATTTTACATTTACTGAATTTAATGACGTTTACAGTCTAAAATTTAACAATATTTGCATAATTAACCTAGCTTACATTATGCACTCTCAGTACTTTTAAAAGTCATGCATTTAAGGATTTAAACTATCGGTATAAAAGCGGCCACGGTATCATAAAGACTGAGCAGATGACAATAGTAAGACAACCCTACCCATCGTCGTTTAGTATTTGTTGCCATTATAGGCGGCTTTAATCTGGGACGCTCTAATGTAATTTGGATTTGGTAACAAATTAGAAAATAAAACTCAGATGACATACATAGTTTTATTCACTGTCAGTGAGTTGAGTCCGAGGAGTCGGAACCACCAACGATTATAATAAAATTTTCCACAGTGTATACCGTAGCCAACGATATGCCAGCAGTCTCAGCAGTCTTTTTCACACGGTCCGATTTAATGAGATATTCCTTTCTATGGCACATTTCTGACACCAATTTGTAAATATTCACCACCATCCGCTTTTCACTGGCAGTCAGAGTATTTTGCTTTTGCCGTTTCTTCTTTAGAAATGAAAAAAACGTTAGCCGGAACCGGCTGCGACTTCATCCATTTTAAATGTGCACCAACATACAAAATATCTAAATGGATCAACAATTAATAACGAAATTGAACAAAAACCGAAAAAACGAAATAACAACAATCTTTAAGTAAGCTAACAGCAATAGAAAACACAACCGACTCAACCGACAACAATATGAAATCGAAGGACAGTGACAGTGACGTTTTAAAATTGTGTGAGAACTCTGCCTCTTTAGGTTTTTTAATGTACAACATTTCCATGAAAAATTGCAAACGCAATTTGTTAAAATTCTTATCTTTTCATCTTAGAATATAAATTAACTAACATTATGTTTCTTATTTATTCACAACACTGAGTAATGTATGTATTAATATAGCATGATAATAAATACGTGATATTTAATAACTCGTGTTCACAGTTCGATCCGCAGAATTTGCCTGAATAAAAACCTTATATCTCCTTCTGCAAAGGTTTCTCTAATGCTAAGAAAAACGAAGTAGTGAAAACCCAGCCGTCTCTTCGTCAGAGAAACGGGCTCTAAACCAAAATCAGTAAGCGCGTACGACACGATCTCCGGTGTTCCAATACTCTTTCGATTGAAAGAACGATCGTCAAAACCGGAGGACAAAGGTTTTCGTACAATCTCTAGGACTCTAGGAAGAAGCTACCTGACGATGATGACTACAGCTCGTGGAGAAGTCGTTACTTCGAAGCTGGCAGTCCTTTCCGAAGTAGAAGACTTCTATGGCCTATTATATGCTTCGCATAAATCTCGACCTGATCTCGAAAATGAGGATTCTAGACCCACTTTGATACGCCACTACACCGAAGACCTGCTAGAAGTCAGTATCGGAGAAATCGAGGTCGCTCTTGGGCATCTTAAAAACGTATAAGCCCCTGGATAAGTAGGATGGTGTTAGAGTTGTTAAAAGTAGGAGGTAAACCCGTACTGAGGGAGCTCCAACACTCCATCCAAGCTTTTCAACGCTGTCCGATTCGAAGGGAGAACTTCGGAGGCATGGAGTACAAGGGTGGTCGTCCTGTTCTTCGAAAAGTGCGACAAACCCCTAATGAAGAACTATCGATCCATTTCTCTTCCAAGCCATGTCTATAAGCTGTTCCCAAGAGTGATCACGACTCGTCTTGCGCGGAGACTCGGCGAATTCCAACCTCCGGGACAGGCTGGACTTCGGAGCGGATACGGCATCATAGACCACATCCACATAGAGCGGAAAATTATACAGAAGACCGAGGAGTTCAGTATAATCAGCCTTTGTGTGTAGCATTTGTGGACAATCAGAAAGCCTTTGACTCGATTGAGATCGGGTCTGTTCTGGAGTCCTTGCAGCAATGTCAATTAGATTGGCGATGCTTTCAAGCGATAAGATGTCTCTACGAGACCACCATCATGTCCATCTAAGTACAGAATCAGCAAACAAATCCTATACAATTGATTGCATAGAGGCGTGACGCAAGGGGACGTTATCTTCCCGAAATTGTTCTCAAATGCAATGAAGGACATGTTTAAGACGCTGATCTGGAAAGGAAGTGGCATCAACATTGATGGCAAGTACGAGAGGGAGTATGTATACCTCGGGCAAACATTGCAGATGGGTAGGAACAACTTCGAGGATGAGGTAAATGGAAGAATTAAGCTAGGTTGGGCAGCATTTGGGAAGCTACGTCGAGTCTTCACATCGTCGATCCCAATTTCAAAAGTTTTCAATCAGTGCGTCCCACCCGTCATGACGTACGGAGCCGAAACGTGGACACGGACGGTACGTCTGGTCCACAAGTTTAAGGTCACTCAGCGCGCTTTGGAAAGGGATCTATGCTCGGCTTCTCTCTACAGGATCGAATCAGAAATGAGGTTATCCAGCAGACAACCAAAGTGATCGATATAGCGTGGAGCGACGATTTGACAGGATTGAAGATGGTTGCGTGAAATTAGGGAGGCCTATGTCCAGCAGTGGACTGCGATAGGCTGATGATTATGTATTGTTAAGTGTGAATATTTAACGATAGTTAAAGAACATTTAAGTCAATCCCACTGACAATTTGAGTTTTGCTATGGAAAATTTCGGTCCTTGCTATTAACTCTATGAACAACTGTTTTCAAGGCCACGCCGCCTATCAATTTTGACCGGTGCGCCACCGCCGGCTAGTTGGCCATCGGCGCTCATATCTACTGCTGCGTAACATTACGCGTGCGTTCCGCGTCCACTCAAAATGGCTGAATGACTCCCCGCGCTTATGGTGCCGGGCGTACGGACGTCCCGCACCCCGCAGCCTTGCACTCTTGCGCCGTTGACAACGTTTATATTGCCTGTATCGCACACGTTATTTATTGTTATAACTACAAAACAAACCACGGAAAGTGTTCGCTTCTTAATTTGTTTAGCATGCAGGTAAATTTGGTTTATATTTAATAAATTTTAGGGTAATGATGCGTGATCTACCTAAGTACCTACGCGAAGTGTGAGAAATATAATCTAGGATACTTCTATTGACGTGTTGCAATGTACGCACACAAAACAGATAAAAAAAATTAAGAATTATTGTCACGCCGATTTCACGCCGGTGAAAACATCGGCGGCGGCGGCGTGGCTAAAATGACCGGCGGCGGACGCCACGCCGATCGGCGCACACCTCTAGCTGCAATTATTTCAGTGAGTTCTTAAAGTAGCGGCATCGTAAGAAGTCGTTTTTGACAGCTCACAATAGTGTTGTGAAACGCTCGATTTTACCGTCGTAAAATTTTCAGTCAAGTGCGAAAGGGCGTTAGATCTGGTACTTGCCATTGAAAAAGTTTAATTAAAAAAGTGTTAGGTAATCCGAATTAAAAAAGTGTTTGGTAATCTTACTTAGAATCATTAGCAGGCAGCGAAACTTTGGAGCCGGTGACGTCATAATGACGTAAAGTCGCATTTAGGTAAGATGTTTTATAGGACGGATAGGACGTGACCTCTATAAGCAAAATTCATAGCAAACCACTCCCAACCCACGTTGGCAAACTTGCGTGCTGCTAGCTCAGAGTGCAATGTAGATATGGCAAATAGAGAAATGCCGTAAATACAGTATATAAACTCACTAAAACCATTTATTAAAATCAGAGCACATCTAGGTGATAAATAACGTAGTGGTATATAAATTATTATTCTACGAAAAATAAAATTATACGTGATTTTATAATTGAATTTGTAATTATTATGTGCTTACTATTATTTTAACATAATTTTAATTTTTTATTTATTTTTATGATGTAACTAGTAAGTGATTTGGTGTTAATACTAGCTTATGTGAATAAATACATTGAATTGAATAACAATTATGACATTTATCTGGTTGTCAAGTTCCACACAGTCTGTAAAGCCGCGTATCCACCGGGCACACGGGCTCGCGAGGACCTGTCGAAACCATGACAAACTTTTAGAAAATATGTGCGTACCTACTATTATAGCAATTATTCGTACCTCCATAAAAAAAGGTTTACTTATTTATTTCGATTGACGTATCGGTAAATTGCAGCAACAGCAGTAACATCACTATTCCGTTCAGGCAACAATGAAGTTTGACATTTGCTCCATTATACCAACTGTCAAATTTTTACAGAACTTCATGTGCTAACAAACGTCAAAAACGACTTCTTACGATGCCTCTACTGTATACACTAAAGTAGCGGCATCGTAAGAAGTCGTTTTTGACAGCTCACAATAGTGTTGTGAAACGCTCGATTTTACCGTCGTAAAATTTTCAGTCAAGTGCGAAAGGGCGTTAGATCTGGTACTTGCCATTGAAAAAGTTTAATTAAAAAAGTGTTAGGTAATCCGAATTAAAAAAGTGTTTGGTAATCTTACTTAGAATCATTAGCAGGCAGCGAAACTTTGGAGCCGGTGACGTCATAATGACGTAAAGTCGCATTTAGGTAAGATGTTTTATAGGACGGATAGGACGTGACCTCTATAAGCAAAATTCATAGCAAACCACTCCCAACCCACGTTGGCAAACTTGCGTGCTGCTAGCTCAGAGTGCAATGTAGATATGCCAAATAGAGAAATGCCGTAAATACAGTATATAAACTCACTAAAACCATTTATTAAAATCAGAGCACATCTAGGTGATAAATAACGTAGTGGTATATAAATTATTATTCTACGAAAAATAAAATTATACGTGATTTTATAATTGAATTTGTAATTATTATGTGCTTACTATTATTTTAACATAATTTTAATTTTTTATTTATTTTTATGATGTAACTAGTAAGTGATTTGGTGTTAATACTAGCTTATGTGAATAAATACATTGAATTGAATAACAATTATGACATTTATCTGGTTGTCAAGTTCCACACAGTCTGTAAAGCCGCGTATCCACCGGGCACACGGGCTCGCGAGGACCTGTCGAAACCATGACAAACTTTTAGAAAATATGTGCGTACCTACTATTATAGCAATTATTCGTACCTCCATAAAAAAAGGTTTACTTATTTATTTCGATTGACGTATCGGTAAATTGCAGCAACAGCAGTAACATCACTATTCCGTTCAGGCAACAATGAAGTTTGACATTTGCTCCATTATACCAACTGTCAAATTTTTACAGAACTTCATGTGCTAACAAACGTCAAAAACGACTTCTTACGATGCCTCTACTGTACGCAAGTTGTACAGACGGATCTATATTAAGAAATGAGATAGTGATAATCATATGTTATTCCTAATTATGGCTCGGTTTCTATAACTTATGTATGACTGTCCGTCAGTAACAAAACCAAAAAAAGGTAAACAAACTCAAAAACTTGCATTATTTCATAATAACGCACTTTCAGAACAAAATCTTGGTCTTGTCACCAGCTTAAAACCTTAAACCTTGACACATACATTTTTTGGCTAAGCCCCCTATACCACAAAACTTTACAAGCGTACAATTCTGCAAAATTGTCAACTTTTTGTATGGGAATTTATACAATTTTGTAGAATTGTACACTTGTAAAGTTTTGTGGTATAGGCCACGGTGGCCTATACCACAAAACTTTACAACCGGGCTTTTACGAAAATATTTGATGATTCGATTTGTGTAAGGTGTCCCAAGATATTTATTATTTATATCCTTTTTAAGTATTCACATCATCAGCCTATCTCTGTCCACTGCTGGACGTAGGCCTCTCCTATCAACTATCAACTAGGTATGCGTATAAACGCATTAGGAGGTAAATGCCCATAATCGCCACGCTCGGCAAGCGGATTGGCGATCGCAGTAATGTGTCCACTATGATGACGTTGCTGCCCGTCATCAGTCAAATCAAAGAATGGTCAGTGACAATTCAATCCCTTAGTCGACTCTTAAGACTCCCGCGGGAAGAGTTGAGGTGGTGACAAATGTATTATTACTGCCGTCACCACACGGCAAGTTTTAAGTATTAACATTTGACAAATACCTTATTAAATTAACCGTACAATTAATTTTAATTCTTTCGAACGACCAAATGTAACGTGTGTACGTACTGCTTAGTTGTCAAACGTTGTGAGTGGCTGCGATCTGTCATTGTCAAGTGCAAATTAACGATTCATTTTGAAGTACTTTGATTTTCAATTTAGCTTTTCTTAGAATGTTAATGACTTTTAAAATTAGCATTTTGAATCGAATAATGTTTACCGTTTGGCTAAAAATCTGCATCGCATTCCTCGGTTTCAATAAAAGCCAGTATCACGTTAACACACTGTATAATTAATGACATACTATCAAGTAACGCGTGTAGTACTATGACGAAAATAAAACTTTCGATAAACATAACGGTAAAAATGTATCCCCTATCTGACCCAAATACGAAACTATAAACCTAAACATGGCAACAAGCATGTGCCCATATTATTTATCTGTCATAAAATATCACCTGCCGTATTTTATGTACATATAACGACTTGTTTCGTTTAAACCAATAGAAAATTAAATTCTACGGCGGACCACGTAATAGTACGGACATTATTATAACTGCAAAGACTAGGGGGGTTACCACGATCTACTAATGCGATTCAGTTTAGGACCTAAAGGTGGATTTTGACCAAACGAGCGAATTCTCATTTTAGCCCCCACTCTACGAAATTCGTTCGTTACACAAAACGTGATTCGTCGAAATTCGTTGATTTCGTAGAGTGGGGGATAGAATGAGCATTCGCTCGTTTAAATCCACCTTATTCTGAATGGCGATGTGTCAGTTCCATAGAATAACTGTCAAAACAGACCCAAATTGAATCGCTTTTATGAATAGGTTAGACGGCCGAGCCTTGGCGAGGCCTGACGCCTAGCTCTCGAAAGCTTGTAACTTGTAATACAAGCGGGAGTCCTTATCTTATTAATAATGTTAAAAAGAGACTTCCACTTGTATTACAAGTTACAAGCTTTTAAGAAACGGCCTCTGGCGATAATATGAGACCTGGGTCGCGTTTTATAAAGTTACAATTTACAATTTCGCTGTTTGCCTCTCTAACGCACGCACATATTGGCTAGAAAGAGAGGCAAACAGCGAAATTGTAAATTGTAACTGTATAAAACGCGACCCAGTCTGTTCATCATGAGCTGCCGCCGCGCCTTAACGCGAAGCCACACCGTATGCGTGTGCAGCACGTGCGCGAGCGCAACAGCGTGACGTGCACGTTGTAGCGTATGTAAACGTCATATTATATAACGCACCGCTTGCGTGGCGTACACGTCTACGTGCAAGTTGTGTGCCGTCTACTATGACGTTTCCGACGCTACAACCCGCACGCCACGCACGGGTATACATGCTGCACACTTATCCGGTGTGACTCAGCCTTAAGCATCTGGTTGATGCAGCAAAGGTCAACGACACGTTTCGGGTGCCACATGTCGCGGTTTCCGGCGCATGGGGTTCCGTAATTTTAATGGCTTTTTACAGCTTAACACTGTTAAGAACTGCTGAATAGTTAACTAGAAAGACAGACCCTTTAATAAAAATAATAGAATAATGTGACATAACATAACACATTTCGACCTCGTTCTATATTGCGTCAAAATTTGCTAAAGCAAATTGGAGATTTGCCTCATTGACATAGAGTTAAAAAAAATATTGAGGCTTAGGAGGCTATGGAAAGTTCATTTACCTACTTAAGGCTTATTGTTGTGGATACTAAGCTATAAATGCGATTTAATAAAACTAACAAATTCCTCTCCCAAAACACATGACAATACTTTATGTAGATTTATACATGAGCAAAATATCGTGATTCAAATAAATATTCTCTGTTGAAATGTTGCGCACTAGTACTTCCACCTTAGTAGTAGATAAGCTAAAATAATAGAATACAGGGTGACATTTGGGTCATGGAGGACACCCAAGAAATCTCGAAAAAAGTATCCTAATTAGGTTCGAGCTAATTAAGTCGAGTCTTAATTGATAGTTAAGTATCATAACTAGGGTTAGGATTTTGGTGGCATTTATTGAACATAGAGCAGTGGAGTCGATGTTACAAACATTTTTAACTTGAATAAATGATTAACTTATAAAATAATAACGTAATAGTGTTAATTTCAAGTTTGATTTATCAAGGGATTTAAATAAATATCATGAATATTATTTTTGAGAAGCTAGAAAAATATTAATTTTCAATTAAAAATGTTGGTATATGAGAAAATTTATTTATTTAATTTTTAAGGTTCTAGTTCTCTCGAAGACCGTAAATATTATATAATAATCATAAGCTATATTACAAAGAATTATTGAACTTCAATTCATAGGTAGCCAAATATTAAAAATGAAATGATTTAATACTTAAAATTGGCGAAACCCTGTTTAACCTCCTGAGGCCTGGTGACGTCACTTAATTCAACCGAATTTTAACTTTGACACTATATCTGTAAAGTCAAAATGTTATGTAATATATATATGACTCAGGGCCTCACGAGGTTAAAAGAATATATTTATTTATAATTTCTGATTAATTAATTATTCAATCAATCATAAAAAAATTAAACGACTACTCCACTGTTCTCTGTCCACCTAATGCCACCAAAATTCCTAACCCTAATCATAACATTCATAACTTATAATTTGAGATTGATAGAAATTGAACTCTCAAAATTTTATGAACGACAAACGTCTTATCAAGTGAAACTTAATAAAAGCTTATAAAGCTGAAATGGCTAAGGTTCACAGGTCCTTCATGTTAATGTGGATTTAGACCAAACGAGTCCTTCATGTTAAGTTGAATTACGACCAAACGATCGCTCATTCTATCCCCCACTCTACGAAATCAACAAATTTCGACGAATCACGTTTTTTGTAACGAACAAATTTCGTAGAGTGGAGGATAAAATGAGCGAATGCTCGTTTGGTCTAAATGCACCTTTATAGGTAAGTACCTATACCTAAACAGAACAATGATAATGAAAGACGACAGCGTTATGGGCTCCATGCCGCAAGCGAACCTGCTGGAGGGTGTGTTTCTTTTTATAATAGAATTTTATCTTTATCGGTAGCTTAAGTTTGAATTTTATTTATTTATTTAAACTTTATTGCACAAATAAATAGTACAAAAGGCGAACTTAATGCCATAGAGCATTCTCTACTAGTCAACCTTCAATTTTATATATTTAGTTTTAATTTGTTCTTTTCTTTTATAATTCTTTGTATGTATGAAAGTTAATATAATATTTAAATCTACTTAAAAAAATAAAGTGAGGTTACGGCGAACCGCAACCACGTATCGTATACCGTTGATAAGAAAATGGTTTCACAAATCATCCCCGGCGAGGTCACTTTAGATAGACAAGTTCGTACATGATCTCTGCCCGTACATATTGATACCCTGAAAGTGACACGAACGAACTAGTCAAACTATACAGGATGTTTTTAAGGTTCCGTAGGAACCTTTAAGGTATATAGTTTCGCTATGTCCGTCTGTCTGTCCGCGGCATAGCTCAGTAAGCGTTAGTACTAGAAACTAGAAGTTTCGTACATAGGTACAGGTGTAGTGAGAAATTATTTGCCTTCGGAAACGTTCGTAAACACATGCTGTTTCAGGCAGTGTCACCGAGTCTGACTGAAGTAGCATGACAGCTATTACTGTCAGTCTCAGTGAGATAGACTGAAACAGCATGACGTTGACGAACGTTTCCGAAGGCAAGTCATTTCTCACTACATCTGTAAACATATTAATTAAGCCGACAAAGGGATAAAATAAAATATAGAAAAATAAAATTACCTCCTTTACATGTGAAGTGGGGTGATGCTCAAAATATACCCAAGAACCTAGGTACACATTAACCAACTATTTATCGTTGAATAACAGATTCCACTAAAACCGCGAAGATTAAATTTTTTTAACAATTATTTACAACATAGTACCTACAACTATAAAAAACTACACTACAAATCTATAAAAAAAACCTGATATTAATTTATAAGATGATTAGTAAACTATTACATACAATTTTTCATAAGATGTATATTGCCGCTAATTAATGTTGTTAGCTGATTCAATGGACGCCATTTTGTTAAACACGATCATTCGATTAAAAGGAACCAGTCTAGATTTAAATTATGAATACAATTACCGTAACTGAAAACATTTTCTCTAATACTGACGACTAATTTTTAAACCAATCACATACATAACCTCAAATACACCTATGTATCTGGAATCTGGATAATTACAATCTTAACTTTAATTAATTTTATACATCATGCCTATTTTTCATTGCATTTAGTACCTAGGCGCAATTAGTGCATATATTATAGCCCCCTTATTCATAAACGTTTGTTAACTTAACAAGCCGCTAATAATTGTTTGTCCCTTTCGGTCTTAACAATGTGTCCATAAGAGCAAAAGGGACAAACAATTATTAGCGGCTTGTTAAGTTAACAAACGTTTATGAATAAGGGGGTAGGTATTTAAAATCAGGGCAAATTGGTTATTTATGGAAAATGTTTTTTTTTATGCTTCTCATTTATTACCTAACCTACTCTGGATAGCCAGCTTTGTCAGTGGATAAAGGCGGCAAATTCTAATTTTGTATGGGCAACAATTCCCGCCAATTTTTTTTTATTGCTAGGTACCTATATTTATAATAATCATATATTATTTAGGTACTATGTTTCAATTATAAAAGATTTTCAAAATTGTATAAAACCCGAACGAAAATATAAAAAAAATCTCACCTCCTTGAGTGATTTTTAAAAATCCAAACCGCTGAGATTCCAAATTCAAAATCCCGAACGTGCTTGCGTCGAAAAGGGCGGGAAACCTAACAAGCGCCGTGCGCGCGCCACGTTCGCGCCAATACTGACAGATGAACTAACCACAGCAGCTGATTTTTGTTTTAATCTAACTACAATGGAATCAGAACCATATTTCCAGGCTTTTAGGGATATAATTAACCTCAGTACTAATGCACCAGCTGATTTTTGTTTAACACGTTCTTTAATCGAATATAAACTCTTTGTGCCGGTCTCAAAGTTCAATTGTATATATCCTCTCTCTGGTCTACCACAGATTATTTCTCGTGACATTGCAAAATGAACCTTTCGCGAATCGTCTAACGCCTATAACATCCTCTTCTGGAAATTGCGTGATTTTTCATGCGTAATCATAATCAAATAAGAAAATCGAAAGTTACATTTCCAGCGATATCGATGTTGCGCCTGGATTCATTTGAAATTTCACAAATGCCGGAATAAAATGTTGAATTTACTAGAGAGAAAAATACCTGTATTTTTAATATACACTGTTTTATTTCCATTGCGAGCTAACCTACTACCTTTCTGCAACTCCTTATTTGTTACTACGACTATGCAAGCGTTTATCGCGTGCATGGCAGACTGGCTGTCTCGAATGTTTTGTTTGATAAGTTCGTGTGTAGATTGTATCATTTTTATCACAATATTCCTACCTGTTCAGTTCTGTTTTTTTAAAGGTTCCGTTCGTAGAATTCAAGATCAGGGTTGCCACTTACCCGGTTGCCAAACCAAACAAAATTTTAGACAGGTGGAAACCTAGAATGGCCGGACAATCTACATTTAAGTGAATTGTGTCTCGCAGTATTAAGGTGCATTCAGACCAAACGAGCATTCGCTATTCTATCCCCCACTCTACGAAACAAACGAATCAGGTTTTGTGTAACGCTCGAAATTCGTAGAGTACCGTAAAACCATACAACTATAGTCCAGTACTACAACTATGGTCCACAAGTTCAACTCGTAATTAAGCATTAATGAAAATCTTTTATTTTGGTTTTATCTAAGTTTTTAAATCACGAATGAGGAGACTTTGTGTAACAACTGCATCAACAATTATATAATAATTACACTAAATCGAGGATATTTGACTTAGTTTTGGACCATAGTTGGGAGCTTTTGGACTATAGTTGGGAAGTTTTACGGTAGGGGGTTAGAATAGCGAACGCTCGTTTGGTCTGAATGCACCTTTAGGTAATAGGGACGAAGAGGTAGGTAGGCTCGGCGCTCGCTCCTTTACGAAAAATTAAAAGTCTTACAAATGCCGAATAACATTTATTTTGGCCGGTCACGCAATCAATCAAAAAGCCTTAATGTCTCGCTGTATCCGGATGCTTAGCAATACTTATTAGTTTTTCCACAGAAAATGAAGATATGTAGTCGAAAACTGCTCCATTCTACTTAAAATTTTTACTAAAAAACTAAATTATATATCTCGTTTAGAGCCACAAATTCAGCAAAATCTAGGAAATCTGGATTCTAGCAGATTGTTATTATTACACTGAAAAGTTATTTAAACAACGTTAATGCTTTAAAATCAGACATATTTTGTAACACCTTAATGTTAAAATATGTACCTACACTATATTTAAAAATAAATTATATTTCAATTTACACAATGGCAATGGTAATATTATCAATAGTACCTATTGTAGTACCTACCTATTTTATTAGCCGCTATGCAACTAAGTGCATCCTTATCAAACGAAGAAATGCATTGCTCAATCTACGTATACTGGACATTCCCTGACACGTTGTGTAGATAAGCGACCAAATTATTGAAACCTCGTAATTTGTTGTTGTATATTGTATTTGTATAATGATACGTAGGTACATGAAAAGTATTGATTCCCTATAGGCTATAGGTAATACAATTTATGACATAAGACGAAATACAACAAAGAGCAAATAAGAAAGAAAAAAATCAAGTTTGAAATGAGTGGCGATAAATAAAAACACGACCGAAAAGAGTGTTGTAAATCGACACGAGTTTCGTTTTCGCACTTGTATATATATACAGACACACGTGCAAAAAGGAAATTTCGTACGGGGTTTTTCAGTCATATTTTAAAGACAAACGGTCTTAATCGCGACGTTCGCTGACGTTTAAGACCCGTTTGTCTTTAAAATGTGAGTGATAATCGTGAAAGTTTAAATTAAATCAATATGACGTTTTTCAGTAGGTACCTACAGACTGCGACTACTACAATACAAAGTTGCGACCTGACAAAAAATCAACCACATATCGAAAAAGCACCATCTGTATTGAAAATTATTTAAATAATTGAATACTTAATTGAAATGGTAAAATATTTTTTTCCAATTTCGATAGTTAATAAAGTAAGAATAATTGAACTTGAATCAAACATTACCAATTTTTTGTCGTAACCAGTAAATTTTGTGCAAATACTTAATCGTTCAGTAGAACACAACATAACTAACTACATTTCATCATAAAATTATACATAACATAAGATAAGAATACCCAATTATATAGACATTATTATTAACTATAGTTATTCGTCAGCCTCCGTAGCTTAGTTGGTACTGGTAGTGACCCTGCCTACGAAGCTGGAGGGTCCGGGTTCGAATCCGGATTAAAATTAATCCGGATTTTAATTTTTGTAAAAGTATTACTACAAATAAAGCATTTACTGACAAAAAAAATTAGCGTCCTCACTTTGATACAAGTAGGATAAAAAAATACCAAATTCAAAATTATACGCTAATAACGCATCAAAATAGCATTAATGTACGTAAATAAAAAAATAAAACATATCCCAAGGATTTTTGGTAATGTAAAGACTGCCCTAGACCTTAAACCTTCGTAAAAGCCAAAAAAAAAGTGATACTTAATAATGAGGATTTCTCGGAGTAGTCGGTCAAATAAACTTAAAAAAAAATTAAAAATTTTAATTTCAAAATAAAGTGAAATTTCGTCTCTTTTGTTGTTCTTATGAATAAACAAAGACAGAAAATACCACGAAAACTCAATTTGTGTAGTTACTCAAGTCATTATTTACTTCTTTAAAATTTTAATTTTTTTTAAGTTTATTTGACCAAAATATACTCCAAAAAATCGTCATTATTAAGTATCACTTTTTTTACTTTTACGAAGGTTTAAGGTCTAGGGCAGTCTTTACATTACCAAAAATCCTTGGGATATGTTTTATTTTTTTTCCCCTCACTAGCTCGTAAAGTGCTCGTTTATCCTTTAATACGAACGTGTAAAAACGCATATTATTCACTTGTGTGGCAAAGTAATGATCTTGGTTTTGGAATAACAAAACGTAAAATGCTCATGGAAATTGTTCCATATTAATGATAATTAAATAATTTGTTTGAGAATTTAGTGTAAAATACAAACCTTTATATAATATGATGATTTTAACATATAAATCCTAAAATTCCATAAGTAACAATTGTTTTAGTGAATGATGATAAGATGACTAGATGCAATCACAAAACGCAGAAAATGTCAACGTCAACATTGTCAAAGAATATTATAGGTTATAATCTTTATTTACCGACTCGAACACGCATAAAAATATTAAACTAAACAACTTTCAGGGTGTTCTGTTATAATTTTGCAAAAATAATGAATGAGAATGATTTAATAATGCATTGGCGTTGGTGTGCAACTACAGGAATGTGTTAAAATCGTGCTGCGTTTACTTTTTCGTGGTAAGTTTACTGCGACAAAATCTTGCATTAAATACGTAGGGGAGAAGTGGGATGTAGGAGCCAGTTTTCTAACTGAGGTCAAAAATAATACTTTTAGTTAAAACATTGACATTTTTTGGTTTCAAAATCAATTTTTATTTATTCATCTACGTAATTTCAGGCAAAACGATCATAAAAACAATAAAAAACTCGACAAAATATTCATTTCAAACAAATGTTCCATCTGGCTCTTTCATAACAAATCAGTATTGAAAGAGCCACCATACGTTATGAAAGAGCCAGAATTTATTAGTCAAGTTTTCTTGTTAAAATTATACATATTTTAATAAATGTAAATTAAAAAAGTTAACAAAAATAAAATTCTAACATATTCTTTTTAATAATTGTTGACATTTATGTGTTACAGTCATTATATACTTAATTCTTAACAATTAATATTTTTTTAATTATCACAGCATATTAATCAGTCACAGCTGCTAACTATATCGCTGAAAGTAACATATAGACGGATGTTTCTATCCTAACAAGTCTTTTTTTTATTAATTATTGACGTTTATATTTAAAAAAAACAGTCTTTTTAATCTTAGTTCTAATCAACAAATTATACCTAATGTTTAATGATCACAACATAGTAATCAGTCATATTTGTTTACTATATCCTTTTAAGTGTCATAATGACATTTTTTTACTTATCACAATTTAAAATAAAACTTAGTAACAAAAAATAACTTCTATCAAAAGCAAGTAGCAAAAAAAATGCTCACTTTGAGCTACAAATATTTTCATGATTGGAAATATAACAATCAGTCTTTTAGAGATTCTAGAATATTATAATCATAAAACTAGAAACACTTCTTACAAAAGAAATTATATTCCCCTTTAATGCCACAGGATTCGTGAGCCCACCCTAAACAAATTTTGCATTGAAACCAATCTTCATCACTATCTTCGTATGACTGGTTGCAGACGGTACAATCATCGCTTTTTTTATTTTTTTTGCAGGGCTTCTTACCTTTGACGTCTTTGTTTTTTATTTGAGCCAATACTACAGAGTCTGATGAATCAGAGTCAGAATCATGAAGAGGTCTTTTCTGTTCTTTTATAGAACCCCTGTTTAGGGTTCTTATGGTTTTCTTTGTGGTCATCTTTTTAACAACCTTCTTAGTTTTTTTTGCACTATTCTCTTTTTCTTCCAATTTTTCCTTTTCGGGGGTGTCAGTTACTATAGCAGACGACATTTTTCTACTATTTCGTGTGGTGTTTTGTCTTGGCCCCGCTTTAGAAAATGGTCTTATCGTTTCTGGCAATACTATTTGTTGCTTACTAGTACCCGGAGTCGCGACAATGGGAGGAGTTGCACGTGGAGATGGTGTGCTTGTTGTTGCCTCATTTTCTTCGTGAACTTGAATTGGGCTTGTAGAAAGTGGAGGTGTGGATCTTAAGTTATTTTCCACATTTTCCTGGTCTAAGGCCGGCTTATTACCTTCGTTGGATTGTGTTGGATTTGGTCTATCAGTGACGTATGATGATAAAAACTCATCATCAGTGAATATATTCGAATTCAGAGGGTAAATTCCTGTCTTCAAAAATCCCTGCGTTATATTCTGAGGACTAAAAGCTAACAGATACGCCTCTTTTACAAACTGCCCAACGTGATAAATAGTCACCGTTTTACCAGGGTTTGTCAACATCCAGTCATTCATGGCAATGCGGTATCGTGTTTTGAATGGCCCATAAACTGTAACATCCAGTGGTTGCAGTCTATGACTGCAGTGTGGCGGGAACGTAACTATAATGATGGAGTTTTTTCTGGCATATTCAACCACTCTAAGATTTACGTGAGAGCTATGATTATCCATCAATATCAATGCTGGGTTCTCCTTCGACGGCTTAACATGCGACACAAAGTGTTCAAGTGCTTTAACAAAACACTCCTCAGTCATCCATCCAGAAGTTTGCGCCAAACCCAGAGCTCCAGGTGGACCATTGGCTAACATAATATCCTTGAAGTTTACTCTAGGAAATACGAAAACGGGCGGTAAGAATCCTCCAGCGGCATTAATAAAGAACAGAGTTGTCACCAATGTTCCACGTTCAGCTGAGGTGACTTGCCCAATTTGTTTAGAACCCTTTTCGGCTATGACTTTAGGAGGACTGGTGACGGTGCTGCAGCCAGTTTCGTCAGCGTTAAAAATCATGTGCGGACGAAAATTGTATTTACGTAAGACAGTGTTCAACTTATCAAAAAATGTGTTGACATTTGTTTTATTAAAACTGGTTGCACGGGACAGAGAAGTGCTTTCAGGTTTTCTTATAGTTAAATCTTTGTTTCTGCTCATAAACCCTTTAAGCCAATCCTCACTGGCAATCTCAAGATCTCTCCATGTATTTGGGCATATATCATTAGCCACGGCATAATCGTATGCCAGCTTCTTGGTTTGGTGTCGAGTTAGGCCATAGCACATTTTAGAAGCAGTTTTTAAATAATCTGCAAGCAGTTTTTCCTGTTCTGTTGTGAAAATACGCTTGTTTCCTATGTTGGGACAATGCTCATAAGTGGTTACTCCAGCTGCCTTTGCTTTTTTAACTAGTTTAGCTAAATAAGCTCTCGATATATTAAAAGCAAGTGCAGTTTTGTTTATGGACTGACGGTTCTCTAAAACTTCATTGACTGCTAATTCGATCACGGTTTTTTCTGGTCTTTTACGTTTTTTAGAGCCTGGTGACTTCTCCATTGTGAAATATCTGAAGAGAATAATTTAATAATTAATAAAAAAAGTTTGCATTCGGTATTGTGTTAATTTAATGAAGAAATCAGACACCGGTCATGAAAGAGCCAGTTATGAAAGAGCCGGCTCCTGCAAGGCCCTCTCGCCTGGCTCTTTCACTACTTGTTGTCGAAAAAATTATAACCTTCAAAATAACGAGAATATAAATTCATAAGCAACTCGGCTTTTACGAAATTAAAAGGCCAGATATATACACAATCTTAATCTAAAGTCCATTAACCCATATTAATTTACAATTAAATACTAAAAAACAACTTAAATGCAGCAAAAAACTTACTTTTTTGTGCCAAAAACTTCGACTCGATGCACCGTCTTTTGTTGATTATGGCGGACTGTCAAATGTTTGTGGGTGACAGGAAACCAGTGTTGCCACTTATGAATAAAGTTGCCCACCAAATCCGTTTAGAAACTACCGAAATATTGCAAGTGGCTCTTTCAAAACTTGGCTCCTACATGCCACTTCTCCCCTACATGATGCATTTGGAAAATTATTATCACTAACCCGATGATGATTGTAATGTGAACAAATAATTACCTTTTTCGAGTTTCCTCGCTATAGTGAGGGGAAAAGTTTTGTGTTACACACGGGTGCAAATGTATTTTACTTCTCGTATGTTAAAACACTCGCTGCTCAGGATTCTATTTTAGAACCACTCGCTTCGCTCGTGGTTCAACTATAGAATCCTTTCGCTAGCTCGTGTTTCAATTTCATACTCGCGGGTAAAATACAACTTTGCACCCTTGTATAACAAATAACTATTTATTTACGTACATTAATGCTATTTCGATGCATTTTAACGTAAAATTTTGAATTTGGTATTTTTTATCCTACTTATATCAAAGTGAGGACACTATTTTTTTTGTCAGTAAATGCTTCATTTGTAGTAATACTTTTACAAAAAGAAAATATTAAAAAAACCGAATAGCTTTTTTTTATCAATAAATTTTTCATTCCAGAATTTCTCAAAAAATTTTTTTTCAAAAATTCATAACTCGAAAACAACAAAAAATCGGCTAACATACATGGGGTATATTCTGATAGCTCATGACATAGGGAACCTAAAAAAAAATTTTTGACATCAAGGTTTGGACCACCCTGTATAGCCACTCACTTGCTTCATGTAGATTTTTAAACATGTCATCGCTCTTATTTGACATAGACATAGAGTCTATCGCAAAAATCAAAGCATGTGAGTGGTTATAGGTATTCGCCATTCTATCTCAAAAATGCGCACAGCAAATTGCTAAGGTCATTGTCAGCTCGCAGGCTGGGTCTAACAATTTTCCACCCGCTACTCCCAAATTCAAGAGGCGTGAGATGGCTATCTCGGTCTAGCCACGATTTCAGACTATAATTAGGTTCAGCAGTGTGTTATTATTATAATCGACTTTAAATTTGGAAAATATGAGGTTCTCAATTCAGTCTATTGTCTGGCATCATAATTTATACATACATACATCATCAGATTCAGCATCAGTACATAGTATAAAATAAAGTCACTTTTTCTGCCCCTATGTCCCTTTGTACGCTTAAATCTTTAAAACTACACAACAAATTTTGATGAGATTTTTTTAAATAGGTAGAGTAATTCAAGGGTTTTTTGTAAATTTAGTACCCGTACGCAGCCGGGGCGGGTCGCTAGTCAGCCTATAAGATAGTCCACTGCTGGACGTAGGCCTCTCCCATTAACTATGCGTATAGACGCATTAGGAGGTAAATGCCCATAATCACCACCCTGGGCAAGCGGATTGGCAATCGCAGTAATGAACTATGATGACGCTGCTTCCCATCATCAAACTGTTATGAAATAATGGTCAGTGATACTTCAATCCCTTAGTCGACACAATTCTGAAACCCTCATATGGCTTCTAAAGAATGCGCCATCTTGAAAATTTTCGAAAATCAATATTTTGGTAGATAAACCGCTCCAAAAAAAATTGTATTATTCCCCCTTTCTTACTTTTAATCCGTGGGTCCAAAAAATATGAATAAAATCAATTAATATTATTCAAATAAGTTACACAGCATTACAGTTATAACTCTAAGGCAATGTTAACTACAAAAATATAAAAACAACTTAAATTAAAACTAGTTTGATTTAGGCGACGTAACGACGTAGCCCCGTTGCATCATTTATATTTATTAGTATAGAATACTTTAAAATAAAACTTATTAAAATTAACCTATTTCGAACGTAATCATAACAAAATTTACTTTAAATTGAACTACGGTAACCCTTTAGTACCGTTTGGTAGCAAAAGTTTTGTAACTAGCTTCGAAATGGGAATAAAATCCCAACAGGTAGGTAACATTAAATCGGGACTTATCATTACCGATTTGTAACCAGGTTTGTACCAAATCCGGTTACGAGATGGAAAAGTTATTCCCATCTCATAGCTGGCTATTAGGCAGGAAACTATATTTCCCATTTGGCAGCCAGCTACCAAATCTGGATGCCAAACGGTACTAAAGGACGGTAAACTGTATTGAGCATGGCCCGACATGCTTTTGGCCGATTTTTTTATTCATCCAACTAGTTCCACCGGCCCGTCCAAATGCACATTTAGCATTTTTGACATTCAATCAGTGCGTCTGTCCTCACAAAGCTTGCGAAAGCATTGTTGTCGCGCGGGCAGCGTGACGGCCAGACGGCCAAATTAGAGCCTATACGATAATGGGGGATAGATGATAAGTTACCTTGTCGACGGGTTGATAGGTGTAGCGGAAAATTGAATTAAATCAGAAGTGGCATTGGCAGTGGCGTAGCTATGGTAGGGCTAGGGAGGGCATAGCCCCGGGCGGCACATGACAGAGCGGCAAAAACAACATTGAGAAAAATAGTACATTGTGCATCAAGGGAGGTAAGTACGGACGACAACGAGAGTGTTAGAATACAGCTTTTAATGACTCGAGTTAGTATTCCGCTTACCGACCGTGATACATACAATGTTTTTCATCACACTTGCCGACAAAAAAATAAATTTTAACAAAAAATATTATTCCATGACATACTGACACTTCTATTACTCCCTAGGGAATTTCACTTTTCTATTACTCCCGCTACGCATGAAAGCAATGGCGCGGTTAGACAGCAAGTGTGATGAAAATATAGGTATTTGTACGAGTAATACTTAAAAGGGTGCAAGTTGTATTTTACCGGCGAGTAAGAAATTGAAAAAGCAGGTGAAAGGATCCTGAGCGTGGCGAGTGTTTTAATATATAAGAAGTAAAATAACCTGGCACCCGTGTGTAACACAAACAACGTGTTGTGTTACATAGATATTTTACCTACCTACTTCTTGTATGTTAAAACACTCGCTACGCTCTATTTTTTAGAACCAACTTTCAACTGTAGAATCATTTCGCTTGCTCGTGCTTCAATTTCATTCTTGCGTCTAAAATGCAACTTTGCACCCTTGTATAACTATTATTTATATTTTGGTGGACTCTAATCTAACGGGTTACAGGCGACTAAGAAGTATTAAACTAGCCTATTACGGAGATTGTTAGTTAATAATGAATGAAAATACCTATACAATGCACTAATTAACTATTGCCATTTGGCCAGCGCCAACAATATGATAAGCAAACAATGACATCGAAAGGCAAAGGTCGTTGCACCCTTATCAGTTGCCTGAGGTCGGGATACAGGAGTAAAATTTAAAATACGTAAATGCAATGCTTGCACAATAAAGTAAACAACAGATAGACTGATGGACGGACGTACGAACCGAAACTATAAAGGCCCGGCCACGACATTGGTCTAAGGCGACCGGCTTAGCGGAAAACCATACGTGCGAGAGGGAGTTCCCATATCGGCATCTCGTTCCAACTTATGGATTCGCTCGCCGCTGGTCGCCTTAGACCAATGTCGTGGCCGGGCCTTAATGTCCTGGCCACGACATTGGTCTAAGGCGACCAGTGGCGAGCGAATCCATGAGTTAGAGCGGGATGCCGATATGGGTACGAGAGGGAGCACCATACGTTTTCCGCTAAGCCGGTCGCCTTAGACCGATGTCGTGGCCGCAGCGTAAGGGGTCTGGGTATAAGGGTAGTGTCATTCTTTGTTTACTGCGGAACCCTAAAAATGACGACAAATTCAAATTTTCTATTGGGTCAATTGCAAAAAAAATGTAGGTAATAACTATGATAAGAAAAATCACGATTGCGTCAATTGTGTTACGAAAGTTAGTGATACAAACTATATGGTATACCTACTCTCCCCAAACCCCATCTCTAAATATAAAAAGGCGGCAAATAAAAATAAACTGGGTGTTTAATTGTTGATTGCTCATAGAAAATTTGATTTTGTCGTACTGCGAACTTTTGCCGAATTAACTTAGACGAAAAATAAAATTGCTAGAGTTTTCCAAAGGACAATGGACGTTGTATGGAAAGTGGACCAAAAACCAACAGAGATTAGAAACTTTTTTTTAGGTAATCGTTTCCCGCATCATTTTCATCATTGCCCTTCGGTTAATTTGTACTACTGAATTTGATATTTTCGTAAAAAAACTACCAAGACGATGTATGTTACATTATATCTATCTTTTTTAACCAATACTTTACGTATCCACCGGTTTAAAATATTCAAAATCCTTCTCCCAACCACGACCTACCACAATCCTTGCCTCCGAAATAGGTCAGTGACCCGAGATTATCGAATCCCATCCGACCACCACGCTATTCAACTATGGCGGCGGAAAAAATATAAACACGATGCCAGTGTGATTGGTAGAAAACTTAATAATTATGGCTATAGGTATAAGATTAGGTAAATATAAATATAAAAAATAGGCATGATGACTGGCAAGTCAAATCAGCATCTTTTTTTATGGAATTTATGAAATACTCAAAAGTGACGTCACGTTTGAGTACCTACTACCAAATGACCAACTCTTTTAAGTTGTTTAAAATAGAAGTTCTGTACAAAAATTACTGCAATCTACGTCTTAGGGCTTGTCCATTAATCACGTCATACTGTATAGGGGGAGGGGGGGGGGGTCAAGAAAAAATCACTAATTATCACCATAGGGGGGGGGGGTCATCGGACAAATCACGTGTAATTTTTTGTTACTCTCTGCTGAGCAGAGAACAGAGCTAGTAAAAAAATGTATGGACTATAAAAACACTTTTTAAATAAAACCAGATGTCAAACCCTGAACTGACTTTGAAAACTTCGCGGAAATCACCTCGCAGTTGGCAAAAAAGTGTTTTCCTATCACGTGTGCTTAATAAAGTACGTAAATTCGTGTTATCAAAAGAGGACTACTTAAGCAATAAATTACACGTCATATTGGCTGGGGGGGGGGTGGCTGGTCCAGAAAAATCACCAAGTATCACCATGGGGGATGGGGGGGTCTAAAATAGGCCAAAATCGTATTACGTGATTAATGGACAAGCCCTTAGAAATAATTTCTTCGTGTATTATGTCGTGCATAATGTTAAATAATTTATTTTAACTACAGTCATCATCCCTATTGTATCTAAAGCTGTAAAGCTTCGTAGTTTTTAAAAGGAATACATTTAATATTATTTTTAACCTGTTTTTTATCAGGACGGGCAGACATAGCTTACTTAATTTATAAAAGATATTAAATATAATCTTTAAACAGAAATAAGTAGTAGATTTTCTAAGTTAACTCACAAAAAAACTTATAAAAAACGTTTTTATACATATTTTCCTTCCGAAAGCGGATATGGTTTGGAAAAGGTTCCAGTATACTGGAACCTGAAACCAAACAGTAGTAAACGTTCATCGATATAACTTACACATTAACCCTCTATATTGAACATTATACAATTGTGTCACTTGAATTAATGCGACCTGGGGCCAGTTTCTCGAAAGCTTGTAACTTGTAATTCAAGTGGAAGTCTCTTTTAACACTATTAATTAGATAAGGACTTCCGCTTGTATTACAAGTTACAAGCGTTCGAGAAATAGACCCCTGTTCTTGAAGAATCTTAAGAAACGCACTTTATGATTAAAGTGTAATTTTCCACTTACATATGTTATTTATTTTATTATTTATGTTATTTTATTATTTTCATCAATTAGAATAGGTAGTTGTTAGTTGACAATAAAATCTACCTATAAACAAAGGACTAGGTTCAACGACCTGAGGGAAGGACCTCAGGACCTCAGAACAAACGTGCTTGGCATCGGAGGTCTTTCGGCGGCTCTGATTTTAGGGACGCGTATACGCACAACAAAAACGAAGTAAGCTAGCTAGATTACCCGGGAACTTAAGACATTTTGCAAATTAATGAGAATGTTGTACGATACACTGATATGTTCTTTCATTCTACGTTCTTTTAGAAATATGATTATTACAAAATTTTGCATAATAGACAAAATATGAAACGCAAATGAGGCTGAACACATAAATATTTTTTGTCCATCAAGTTTCCATAGAGAAAATGTAAAAGAAAAAAAAAAAATTCTACTTGTTCAATTAAAGATAAATCATGAATATTGGAAGTCATATTCATACACCAATTAAAGTAAAATAAATAACAATTGAACGTATTGCGAAAACAAAAATCAAATTATTTATTTACAAAATATTTTTATTTGTACTTTTTATTTTTCCCCAGTAGTCACACTACTTAATACTATATAAATTATAAATATTAGATGTCATATGGACATTAGGTGTCAAAGGCGCCTAGCCTTGTAACGGATTGCATATACCCGAGAAATTTGACCGGTGGTTGCTAAGACCGAGTGGCCGAGGGATACAGGCATCAGCCGCGAAAGCTGAGTACGTGGGTTCGATCCCCACCTCGGACATTAGGTGATCTGGTCGTTTTTCTTTGGTATATGACATCTAATATTTATAATTTAAATAACAATCCTTAAAAGAGATACCTGCCTACTACGAATACAAATACAGTGTGTTAACATGATGCAGGCTTTTATTTGAACCGAGGATTGAGATGCAGATTCTTAGCCAAACCATGTGCATTATTTGTTTAAAAATCCTAATTTTAAAAGTAATTAACTTTCTAAGAAAAGTTAATTGAGAAGCAATGTACTTCAAAATAAATCGTTAATTGGCACTTGACAATGACAGATCGCAGCCACTCGCAACGTTTGACAACTAAGCAGTACACGCGTTACATTGATCGTTCGAACGAAATTAAAATAATTGTTCAGTTAATTTAAATATTTGTCAACTCTTAATACTTGAAAACGATTGCCAGTAATGCGTATTATTACCCATTTTCGTAAAAGCCTGGGTCATGGTAACACACTGATGTATAAAATAAATACATTTATAAAACTGTGCCCAGTAACCCAAGAAGGATCCCAATTGCATGTCATCCAGTCCTTTTCCTTAATCATAGGAAAATCCGCCAAGACTTCTAACGGCCAAAATAACAGGGTACAAGTAATTGAATAACACTGTAGATTCTCCATATTTTTTTAAATCATAAAAGCAAATCGAATCTATAAAGCTACGCCTGAACAACCTCAAAGGATTCATACTCCAGTGATCCTACCCTCAAAAATAGAATGACCGATCATTACGAAACATCCGTGCAGCTGCATTGAAACAATCGAAATTTCTTCAGATTCAATCAAGCAATCTAATAAGAGCAAAGACTGTGGAGTAGAATATAGAGCATATTGTTTTTGGGAGAGTTTGTTGACCCTCCTAGTTTCGGTCTGTGAGAATGCACGTGTTCCTTTGTTGTTGTCCGATTACTCTCTTGGTATTTAAATTATAAATTTTAGGGTTATGGCAATAGAACAGAGTTCAAGGAGTCGCTCTATTCTGAATTATTATTTTGTAGGTACAACACAGGTATCAAATGAAAACTGCTCTCGATTTTCTTATCTTATTTCTTATGTTAGTACTTTAGTACACACTTAATATTTCACATCTGCAATTTTCAATACCGATACGATTGCCGTTAGCCCTGTAGAAGAAAAAATATGCCAGCCAGTGTTAAATAGCACAAAATGTATTAAATTTTTACGTATAATTTGACAGTTTTCATTAAAATTAGTAGGTACATTTTTCAGTACAGATTTCAACTTGACAATAAATAAACCACTTCTAGCATTAGTCTAAAAAAACACCATCTCCACTGAAAAATATGTTCTTCCAAAAGTTCGCGTTTTCCCCACAATCCATTAAAAGGGCAGTTATAAATGCTAACGCTTTACTTAACAAGCTGCTAAGTATTGTTAGTCCCTTTCGGTCATAAGACATATTGATAAGATCAAAAGGGACAAACAAAACTTAGCCTCTTGCTCAGTTATGCCGCGGCCACGACATTGGTCTAAGAAGGCGACCGGCTTAGCGGAAAACCATACGTGCGAGAGGGAGTACCTATATCGGCATCCCGCTCCAACTCATGGATTCGCTCGCCGATGGTCGCCTTAGACCAATGTCGTGGCCGGGCCTTTAGGAGACGTTTATAAATAAGGGAGTTATCCAAGACACTCTATTCCTGTCCCTGTCCAATCTAAGTCACATCCCTTCCTCGCACTTGTCCACAAAGACCCTCTCTGCTACCATTCAACTGTGACATTACTGGATCTCTTTCACTAGTCATTGTACGGAACTCTGAAAGAGGAAATTGTAAAGGCCATTTTGTTATTGTTACCTATTCACATCTGTAATAATTGCACGTGTAGCTTAGCTACAGTCGGTATCAGATTTATCGGGTCGGACGCGGTTCTCAAAATATCTGAACATAAAGTCCGTTCACTTCACACGTCCGCTGTCTTATCTGGTAAACAACTTTCTAACCTAAAAGTACACTATAAATATTAGATGTCATATACCAAAGAAAAACGACCAAGATCACCTATGTCCGAGGTGATCTTGGTCGTTTTTCTTTGGTATATGACATCTAATATTTATAATTATATAGTATTAAGTAGTGTGACTACTGGAGAAAAATTAAAAGTACAAATCAAAATATTTAATTAATAAATAATTTGATTTGTGTTTTCACAATATGTTCTAAAAGTACACGTTTTCTATTGTAAATTGCCATATTTGTCTATACCAAAATACCTGAGTCCGTATTTGTGCAGTCCGTTCGTAGTGATTAGTAAATTGCTTAATTTTTGATCAAGGAAACAGCAGTTTACAACAGAAAGTACATGTTTTCTTTTTATGTTAGAAAGTTGTTTACTAGATAAGACAACTATTAAAGGATGTATGGACTTGACACTCCTATTGCCCAGATGAGCACACTGACAGTCCCGATATATCTGATGGCGACAAAAATCAAATTTAATAATATAGTTTTTATAAATTCCTGGTAGATATAGTTTTAATCGTTCCTTCCTTTTGTGGCAAGCTGTTGTTGTGTATTTATTTGTAAATGTGTATACGTCCATCGTGCTTGTCATAAATAAATGTTATTTCATTTCATTTCATAATTGTTCCGTTTGATTAACTGATTAAGGAATAATACGAGTAGGTACAGTAGAAAATTATCTTCAGAGCTTCTTTAAGCTCTCCGTAAATTAAGACTTTATTCGGTTTTTCTGTGTAATAAACCAGCATAACGCAATGTAGTTGTAGAAATTCCTGGTGAATTTCATTTTCTAACAATATTCCGGCTGAAAAACGAATAATATCGCTGCTGCAATTTTGCAACAAATTTTGCAGATTCATAATTAAACCGAAAATAAAAATTATGGTTATTGCACAAAGAAAAATCGCTGTACAAAAATTCTAACGTGTTGCTATATAACTAGCTCTACGGATCAATATTTCGGACAAAGTAGATATATTACAAATATTGTACCTAAGTATGTAAAAATTAAAATGTGTTTTAATGTGCAAGATTTTCGTCTAAAATTTCACCTATATCCGTTGCAAAAAAACCTAAGTTTTCTTAAGAATCAATTAACTCCTCAAACGTGACTTGAATAAAACATAACGAAATGAAAACATGAAACAATCAATGACTAAAAGATGAACACGTAGCCAGACAATCGAAATGACTGTCAAATAAAAACAAAATGTCACGCGCATCTGTTAAAATACAGGTGTCGCGATACAAACAAAAACACGTACCGTCCGGAGATAAACGAAGTCATTCATAGCATTATCATTCAATGACGTTTACAAGGCAATGTTTAAATACAGATATATTTTAATCAACATTGTTTGTACGAATCAGAGAACGCCTACAAAACAGAAAAAAGCGAATATACGTCTCCATTCTCAGGTTCTGCTTACACAAAAAATAATGAAAGGTGAGTTAGGAAAAAATGGGCCGTGTGGTGACGGCAGTAAGAATACATTTGTCACCACCCCAACTCCTCCTGCGGGTGTCGTAAGAGTCGACTAAAGGATTGAAGTGTCACTGATCATTATTTGATAAAAGATTGATGATGGGCAGCAGCGTCATCATAGTGGACACATTACTGCGATCACCAATCCGCGTGCCCAGCTTAGCGATTATGGGCAATTACCTCCTAATGCGTCTCTACTCTACGCATAGTTAATATGAGAGGCCTACGTCCTGCAGTGGACTATCGTAGGCTGATGATGTAGGAAAAAATAATATAAGATGAAACGGATTTTTGAATAAGTCTAAAAGTTTGTTGTGCTGCTGCGAAAACAGCAAGCAAAAGGAAGACTTTAATTATCTTATCTCATTAAAAAACCGTTTAATTTTTATCTGACGCCTTTTAAAATCGTTTGTTTTATGTTACCCCAACGCACTTACATACGTTTAACTGTTAGTCTGAATTTTCTTAATTTCTCCTTTGTAGTTGACGTAGTTGGCAATTCTCTAGTGATAAGTATTCCTGAAATGTGAGCTTTTTCTAACTTAATACCCAAAATGAAAAAATAAAACTTGCTGGCTTTCACGCTTAGTAATTTAATGATAATAATCCAAAAACATCTTCAGGTCTCTGGCATAGCGTTTTAACTGCTTTTTTCTTGAGTGAGATATTTTATATAAATAGAGGCATTAATTATTTCACATGTTTCTAATATCTACGCCAAAATATATAGGCGAACAGAAAAGCGCTGCAAACCCATATATTAACCACCTATGAATGAATATTCACACAACGTAGTATTCCGAATAGAATATTTTGCATTATAATTGACTTGTGTTTCATAACAAACTACTCATAGATATCAAATTAGGCTCTTGCTATGGGTTTGCCTGCTGAAATAATTAAAAAATAACCTATTGTTTGGCTTCCAAATATAACAAAAGATATGCATATATTACACATTACGTCAAATTTGGGCACATTTATTATTAACTATTGTTATTCATGACATTTTCATATGACGTCCCGTTGATACATTAAAGCACATTTCCACGTCGTTCTTTGTCGTCTCGTGACACTTCTCTTAATATCATCGGTCTTTTTTTTACGTTGGGGAAATGCGTTTATGCATGCCGCCTAGTCCAGGGGAAACCAGGGGGCTATTACGGACTAACCACTAGTAGACTACCGTCTAAAAGGAATATCATCGGTCTTAGCACGTCTTGCGTTCGACAGCTTCTCGCAGTTATCCATTTGTTTTCGATTGTATTGATTAAAATGAGACCTAGGTACAAATACAAAATATAATTAGATATTAGATGAAATTCGTCATTAAAACAAATAGTTTACTAAGTAAGTTAAGGTGGGGTATGATGAACCGATTTTTTAAATGGGGTAAGACATAAAGTCGTCCTTCTGGCACAGCCTCTGCTGGTAGTTTTTTATCTTACCCCATTAAAAAACCTTCTCATCTTTCTTACCCCACCTTACTTTACATAGGTAGGTATATCTTTTCTGCCACCAAATCTGTCAAAAACTCAACTTCTTGCCAAGCCAAATAAAATACATCAATTCTCCTCGATACTGTACTTAATTATCATATTTTGTTCCAACATTCAAATAACATTACTCACGCCGGTTAACATATCACATTACTTGCACTTATCAAAAATCGTTTACTAGTAGTCTCTTATAAACCACTTTGAAGATCCTCATATCACAACCTGTCTTTAAACAAGTCGAATCGCTCCCTGATTATCATATCACATGAATATCATGACACTATTGTGGAACCAAATGTTGTTGCCCATAGTTTCCTGTGTAATTGAGTTTTCCATTTGCCATTGTAATCAGAAATAGCCGAATTACGAGTACCTGCCCGACTTGTTGACAAGTTAATTTATTATGCTTCGAAAATTCGTGAAACAACTTAATTGTGGACGATTTAGACAAGAGGTTCATGGTCGCAAAAAACATTGGTCGCAAAAATATTGAAAACTGATATTTTTGTGGCGTTTTCTGTGAAATGCCTTTGAGGATAAATAAATAAATATCATAGGACAGTCATGGATATGTAGTAAGTCGTTTTGAGTATTTAACGAAATGTGACGCTTCTGGTGACCCAAGAGCTGCATGGCGCTTACCTCGCGCAGCAAAGAATCTCATTAGCGATGCAGCGAGAAAACGCTCATCTTTTGGGCACCATGCCGAGTCGGACCTTTCAGTCAGAATATAGTTTCTCTTTATAGGTGAATGGGTCAAAATTCTTTTCGTTGTCTTATTTTGTGTCCCTAAAAAATGTGACGCAGTAGTGATTTTTGTATGAGATGATGTTTTGTTTCCAATTTCTCTTGTACCTATGGATTAAAATCTAAAGTGAAAAAGAAATACAAGTGCACCGGATTTTTTTTATATGGATACTGAGTCGAAACAGCCACTAAAAGCGTGACAGAGTGGTATGAAACAAGACAACGAAAAGAATTTTGACCCAAATAATAAGTTGTTTTTAGGGTTCCGTAGCCAAAATGGCAAAAACGGAACCCTTATAGATTCGTCATGTCCGTCTGTCCGTCTGTCACAGCTGATTTACTCGGAAACTACAAATGCTACAGTAACGAAATTTGGTAAGGATATGTGTTGTATGAACCGCTACAGGATTATGATACTAAATTTAAAAAAAAACCATTGGGGTGGGGGCCCTCCATACATGTAACTGAGGGATAGAATTTTTTTTTTAGTTGTATATAAGCGTGTGGGGTATTAATAGAAAGGTCTTTGAAAATGATATGAAGGTTTATAAATCTTATTTAAATTTAAGCAAATCGTTTTCGAGATATCAGCTCTCAAAGTCTGAAAAATGTGTCCCCCCCCCTCTATTTTTTAAACTACGCGATATAAAATTCCAAAAAAAATATATGTTATGCACATTAATAAACTCTATCAACGATTTTTGGTTTGATTAAATTATCTCTTTTAGTTTTTGAGGTAGGTTGATTTAACTGTATTTTTTAAATAATAAATTGATAATGGTACGGAACCCTTCGCGCGCGAGTCCGACTCGCACTTGGCCAGTTTTTTAGATCTTAGTTTAGTTTGTAATCAATTTAAATATGATAATCTACTCTGTACGTTCTGTCTTTACTTCTTTAATTTTATGTCAAAGTAAATGCCACAATGTATAATAAAATTATAAAATATATTCTCAAATGGTTCTTTCATACATTTGAGCGTAGATTAAAATATGATACGAACAAATAAAGTAGGTTAAAATCACATCGTTCAGTGATAAATCCAGGTGTTTTGTATTTAATGGGTCAACCAATTAAGATTATAATTTGACCATAATAGTTCTGCTAAAGAAAGTAAAACTTAGAAAGTGTTCCCATTTAAGACGTAATTCACACAGAAAAAGTACCTACTAAATACATGAACGTTTTTTGGGCAGCCCCTTAATAAAACACTAAGTATATTTTTTGTATTGATATCAAACAAGAACACCCTGTAATTGAACACGATTTTTTCAAACTAAATGGGATATACGTAAAATAAATTAAATAATGCTTCCGCTAATTTGACTCTTCTACCAAATGCACACACACAGTACCTTGTAGGTAGCTCTTAATTCGAATGTCGGTAAACACGTTTGATGGTTTAGTGATGCTCATTTGCCACACATTTGTCGACCTAATGAGGAACGAAATAAGGGTGAAACTATTTTGTTTTGTGTTGATTAGACCAATTGTGATCGGTGCAATTGAACAATAGTCAAACAGTACAATAATGGTTGTAAATACCTATGCAAGACAAAGCTAATTGATAATTGAGCAATTACCTACTAATGATATGAACAACACATGAATAACGGACTTTGCAGCTTGTAAGTAATCGTTTTGCCTCAATGCCTCAAAACAAAGGTATTTAACCAATGTGTGCTGCCTGTTCTCACTTATGGATCGGAAACCTGGGCTCTCACCAAGGGATTGCTCCACAAAATGAACGTGACGCAAAGAGCCATGGAGCGAGCCATGTTGGGCATATCCCTTGTAGATCGAGTCCGCAATTGCGAAATCCGACGCCGAACAAAAGTATTGGACGTCGGTAAACGCATTACACAACTGAAGTGGAGATGGGCGGGACACTTGGCGAGAAGAACAGATGGGAGATGGACAAGGCAGATTACTGAATGGTGGCTAAGGTGGGCAAAAAGGTCGGCGTGCAGGCCATCGACAAGGTGGTCTGACGATATCTGCCGCACAACAAATAAGATGTGGATGAGGTTAGCACAGGACCGAGAAGAGTGGCGTAATAAAGAAGAGGCCTATACTCAGCAGTGGGTAGATACGGGCTGAATAGATAGAAGTAATCGTTTTATAAAGACATTGTAATGACGGGCTTGTAATTATGCTGCAAGTTATGCACTGAGCGTTTGATATTTTGGCACTGTTACATTACAAGGAGCAACAAGTATCGGGAGCTCAGCAGGGCTAGCCCAGATGCCCTTTTGTAATCGTATACTAAAAGCGATAAGTCACGTGACCATGGTAATGTACGGAAATGGTCACGTGTCTTTTCGTACGAATCTGTCATTCTCAGACATTGATTATTACTTATCGCTTATCGTATACGATTGCAGAATGACACCTTGGCTAGACATGCAGTACTAGGTACCACAGAATGATAAAAAGTACTAGTAATACTAGTACAAGTAGTATACACGATGATTCTTAATCCGTGATCAGGAACCATTTTTTCTAACTCAGTAATTGATGGGGATTACGTTAAAGTAGTAATTACGTGAAAACAAATTTATTAATTTTTTAATCATGTTTTAATTTTGAATTAAATTTTATCCTAAAATCCTTGTCCTGTACTAATACCATATCGGATCTAATGAGGTTGTATTGTAATCTCTTTACAAAGTTATTAGCAATTGTCAATTTATGAGTAAACCTTGCCCATGACATTGTCAATCACTTTTGTCAAACGCATAATAAACAAAGTCATAGTCACGGATATTTAATGAGAAAATTATAATTATTCACCAAAAATCATGCCTCTACCACCTCCGTACTCAAACATACAGCGTTTGTCAATACAAACGAATAGCACAAGGCGAACCCAACAGTTATTTCACAGACTTCATCCAAACATTCCGATCCCCGGACACAATTTAATAAATCGCATGCACCAAAAATCTTCGCGACTTCGGACAGTTTACAGTGCTACAACATGCTCGAGCACCCGGACGACCTCGTCATCATCCTGACGATCTGGATCAACAAATCTTAAGATTCTTTGCTGAAGAAGATTTCGAGTGAATCAATCCAATCACAAGAACAATCAAGCGGATCTGTGTCAAGAACAACACGGTGGACATTTTGAACACTTGTTAAATTATGTTTAAAATAATGTTTTTTGTTTTAGTTGGTCAGGTATGCAGTTTTACTGTTTTTATTTAATTATTAAATTGTACTGTATGAAAACAAATTGCATTACTTGCTCAAAATTTTACCAAGTTTAGGTAATGCACGTTAACATTAATCTTCTATCAATTATGTTCGTCGTTATCAGTGTTGCACTGATAAGATAATGAGTAGATAGAAGTCTTTATTGACATAAGATCCGTCAAATTCCCGTTTCCCGCCATACTGATGGCACTTGACGTATCGTAGTTAAACTTTATAGTGTAGGATGACCATGTATTAAGTGGTAATTTGTTTTAATTAGGTTTTCACTTTTAATTGATTAAACAGTGAAGAAATAACTTGAGACCTCGCCGAATAAGTTTAATTTTGGCTAAATTTTAATGTTTTTCTACTCCTGATCACGGATTAAGAATCATCGTGTATATAACAACTTAACATGGTAAATACCCCGTTTTGAATCACTACTAATTTAAATTACCCTTAAAGGTATATACTGTGGCCGAAAGGCAACAATTGAAATGGCACAAAGTTATATTCAATGAATATCAAATCAATTTTAGACTGTGTACTGTACCAACCCATTGTCATAAATGCGTAGTGTGTATAATTGCACATTGCATTAGACATCTTAGAATTTAGAAACAAACCAAGGTCAATGCGGATAAGACCGTCCATCAGGAAAGTCCGTCTACCAATTGATTTCCACCCCTAACTCAACAATATAAGACGCATATGACGGACTTTCCTTACAAATAAAATATGCCGGACTTACCACACTGTCCATTTAAACATTTTAGAAGAATTTTATATATAATATGTACCTAGTCCACGTTACGTTTCTTCCTGTGAATATTGTTTCAAACTCAACCGCAAATCTAATTTTTCAGAAACCCGCCTTTATTTTAAATTGTGGAAAAAATCTCAGTATTCATCAGTACCAGGATTTTTTAACTTGGCAATGCAATGCCAGTTAGCTCGAAATAAAGCGAAAGAGGATTGGATTCATTGCTGACTGAACATCGTTCCCCATAGAACGACTGCCTATCGAAGGAGTGATGGAAAGTATTAATGGTAGGGAAGGATGCGTGGGGGCCGTAATAGGCCGCATCCCGCAATCACTGCAGGTTCGCGACGCGTGAACTCATTTGTTGGGCCGGCGGTACACTTGGGGCAAGGTGTTTTGTATCAAGTTTTTTTAGTAGAAAGCTGGAGAATCCAGCCACATTGTGCTCTTTGAGTGATCCCCTTTTTCATAACGTCTCTTTACTTAGCAAGCCTCTAAGTATTAGTTGTCCCTTTCGATCTTAATATGATGAATATGAGAGATATCTTTTTTGTTGTTTTTCCTTAAGTTCATCCAAATTTACCGTGTGGTGACGGCAGTAAGAATACATTTGCCACCACTCCAACTCTTCCTGCGGGTATCGTAAGAGTCGACTAAGGGATTGAATAAAGCATTTTTTGATAGGAAATTGATGATGGGCAAAAAGGGTCATCATAGTGGACACATTACTGCGATCGCCAATCCGCTTGTCCAGCGTGGCGATTATTGGCATTTCATCATCATCAGCCCATAGTCGTCCACTGCTGGACATAGGCCTTCCCCAATTCGCGCCACCATACTCGGTCCTCAGCTCTCCGCATCCAACCACTTCCCGCCACTTTCTTTAGATCGTCGGTCCATCTGGCGGGAGGGCGGCCCACCGGGCGAGTCGTTCGCGGTCTCCACCCCAAGACTCGTCTGCTCCATCGGCCATCGCCATTGGCATTTACCTACTATTTAATGCATCTATACGTTATACGTTAATAGGAGAGACCTACTCCCAGCAGTTGATGCCAGCGATTGAGATAGGCTGATGATCTGTGTAATGTATGTATACATAGGTATTAAGTTTCACGATAATTTAAATTCAAATTTATTGAAGTATATCCTATTTTTCCTTCCCAGTATACCCCAACCCAACATCAAACGCAGGCGCACGTACAAGATTGGCACCTGTCAACCTCGCCACGCTGCGTAACCACGATCCATATTTTACTGCGCACCTCCGAAACGACGCACGCGCAACCTTACCGACATCCGCATAAGCTGTTTAGGAATGCGATGGTTCGTTACCTGTTACCAAGTGTAGGTAATGAGGATCATTGGCCCCTATTACTGATGGACTGGATTTGATTCTGATTTTATTGGAGTTTTGAAAACGAATAAAAGTAAACTTAAGATATGTACCAAAAACTGCCCCTCGGCAAGGTGACATAGGGCTAGTGCATAAATCACGCGAGATCCTAGAAAGAGGGGGAAAAGAAAACATCACGAAAGATCGTGTTAGCGGTTTGGGGAGTTTTACAAGGAGACCTCACGTGTATTTTTACTAAGAAATATTGTAAATTTCGGCGAGCGAACGTTAAAAGTTGAATGAGAAAAATACACGTGAGACTGCTAGGGGGGGGACTGTAGCCAAGAAACTCACCAAACATCACCAGGGGGAGGGGGGGTTCAAAAAATAGCCGATAAAACCTCGCATGATTTATGAATGAGCCCATAGATACTGGTAGAATTCCCTCGGCATGGCAATATTTAAGCAGAATTTGCACATTTAAATAAGTTATTGCCGTAAATTTTGAGACGCAACTATGGATAATAAGAGTGAGTAACAAATATCTGCAGCTTTTATATATTACAAGTATAAGTTTGTTTCAAAGTAGCAGTTGTAAATCTGGATTTATTCTTTAAGCGAGGAAGCTGGCTCAACGATTGATCCCTGCTCCGGTTCGTTCCTGAAGCAGAGACTGTCCATCACGATTCAATGTGGAAAGGCAGCAAGCGTGATGGACACCTTTGCTTCGGTAACCAATCGGGGCGGTTTAGATCAGCAGGTTCTTTTAAGGGTTTTTTTTAGGTAAGATTTGATTTAATTTGATATTTTAACATTACTTTTGCTAATTTATTTTTTAATATTAATTTTGTAGTCAATATTATTGTTAAATAATTACATATGATATAAATGACATCTCCGTACTTTTTATGGTAATAAAATCTAAAATAAATCTATACCAAAGCCCCTGTGGCATGGTACCCAGAAAGTTGGCATAATTTCCTCGCTGGATTGCCAAGCTATTGCGTTGAGGAGGAAACTCCGTAGTACGGTCTTCGCACATTATAACAACTCAACGGCGACTCGACTCTATGCCAAATATTGAAATTTAAGCACTGTGTCATATATGTTCTACGTTTAATTTCAAAGTGTACGTAAACCTGTCATCGTACACTACTTTAATAATCATTTTTTGACATTAAATCTAGTACATATGCCATACGTCATAAATTTCAATATCTTTTCCTTTACAGTCACAATTTCTCATGGATCTATTCTCAACTAATGTTGTTGCCCATGAAAACATCTCGGGGATTCTCAGGATTTATTTATAATTTTGAAAATGTTACTGCAATTTTCACATTACAAGTTAAACAAGTGCTACCTACAAAAAGTGCAATAAGAACCTACTTGAACAGTTACCCGATTGGAAGCCTAGGCCGCCCGGGACTATATCAAAGTGACGTTAATAAATCAAATTGTAAGAAATCTCCTCATACTTGTTATTTCGACCGGGTTCTACAGTTCCGGGGTTTCAATTGAATGTACACTAATCTAATACCTACTATTAACATAATGAACAAAAAATGACAAAAGGTCATCGAGCAAGTGATCTTCAAATCGTGCTGAGTCTGGCCTGCATCTATTTCATGCCAAAGAAAGTGACGGCTGTCAGTATTTATGTAGGACATGTAGTGTAGGTACCTACAAAGTATCGTCACTTACCGTAAGACCAATGACGAACTAATTGACTTTATGAACATGACCTTTGTAGTACACCAAACGAAGGAAACTCAGAGGAAAAAACTCGTGTATAAGCGAATTTTGGCATAGTTGTAGGGAATGGTGTTTTAAACCACATACTAAAAGTACTGGTGGTTAGGGGTGGAGCTAACGGGGGGAGGGGGGTGTAAAGGTCCTTATTTTTATTTTTTCGTAAATAACTCGTAAACCGTGGCTTATAGCAAAAAACGTTCT
>JALPQI010006304.1:0-53575 GCA_025490895.1 Thaumatotibia leucotreta
ACCTAATCATTTATCATGCATACATTTATATGATCAAGTGCCTATTAGGTACTTGTAGCAATAGACAAGTAGGCTCTAGGAAGCATGAAGCACCACACTTTGCATTTTGTGACCTTATTGTAAGCACTTTAAATTATGATATAAAATGATCACCAATCACACAGCGGCTCGTATATACAAAATCATAATCCATATTCTTCTCTACGCACAAAAAGACTTTTATTATAATGTAAATGCGTTCGAAAAGTTCAGGTCTCACTTTCCAATAATCTAATGATGGAATTTTATATTAGCAGTATTAGCACCTAATCGCCCAAATTACTTAGTATTACTAATTGTTTTTGACTATGTCGTGATTACGATAATAAGACCTAATCACTTAGTTTTATTACAGAGAAAATAAGCATGTTTGAAAAGCAAGCAGAAAAAGAAGTTAATTTAGAAGACAAGTTAGTGAATATATCTTTATCAGACAATTTAGATAGTAAACTTAAAGGAAGCAGTACACCAAGCGTTTTAAACCTCTCTAGCAAGTTAGAAACCCAAGCCCCAGAAGATATGGAGTCAATTGTTGATAAAGGAGGTGAAAACGGAACCTCCGAATTATTTCAACGAAGCCCGGAGAAAGTGTACAAGAGTAACATTAATAAATTTAATTTTTTACAAACGCAACTCGCTGGAGATACGAAAGACGACAATCAGTACACTGTTGATGATATTGAGACCGAGCGTGAAAAATGCAGCCCTTTAAAAGATGATAACGAAATCAGTGATTCTGGTTTTAAGGAAAAATTTGACTCTTCTGAAAGCGTAAAGATGACAGTAATATGACCGATGACATTAGAATAGCGAAAAGCAATTTTATTTCACCACCCGATATTGAATGTCCTCCTGCAGAGTCAAACGAATCTAGTATTATTGAGCCGCAAATATCTATTAGTGTACCACCACGTAAGAAAAAAAACCTGACGCCTGGAAAATCGTCAGAAAGTAAAAAAGAAGACAAGGACAAAAAAGTTGTCGGCAAGCTCTATCCGGACCATTTAAACCCATTTTCGGACGATGAAGAAGAGGTATGTACGTACCTAAGGATAATTGTGACTAACAATTTAAGAGAGACAGTGAGTTTTTATTAACTAGCTAGTATTCTTTACTTAAGTAATGTTCATGCGTATACCGTATACCTATTATTGAGCATAGCTAGTGTCCAGAACCCAAACATGCGTCAATCTTCATGCACAAATGGTAGAGGTGGCAGCGAATGCCTTAAAAGAACAGTGGGGTTACCATGACGTACTAATGCGATTAAGTTTAGGTTCAGGGACAGGGACAGTGATATACGACTCGTATAGCCTTGTCCCTTTCTCTCGACCTAAACTGGACCGCATTACTACATCATGGTAACCCCCCAGTAGTACAGATTGTTTAATATCTAAATGAGCATGTACTGTTATTCTCTTTATATTCGTTTTAAGTTTTTAATCAAAGCAAAAAGTGTCATGTGAAAAAAATTACAATTATCATTTTCATAATTAATTAACACGTTCGACGCGGGTGACACAGCGTCTGTGATAAAAAATTCTGACTCCTATGCCAGTGACACACATACGTGATCAAAATTACCGTACTCTAGTGCCACTAGCATAAATCAATCAATCATTTCTTACTCCTATGCCAGTCACATCGAAATACGAACATTTTTGACACAAGCGTTGTGTCGCCGGCATAGGAGTACAATCATTTCGGTCACACATGCGTGTCACTGGCATAGGAGTTCTAATAAGAAAACGATCGGTGTAGTATTAGGATTTAGTGAAACAGTACCGGGAGCGAACATGTTAATCACACAAGTAGTCATAAACCTAGGGACAGACGCAACTTTGTTTTATACTATGTAGTGTTTTTTTATTAGGAGGAGTGTAAAGAAACATCTAAACCAGTGAGCACGAATCCTTTCGGTAGCAGCGACGAGGAAGACGATGATGTGCCGCCGATCCACCCGCCGCCGAGACTACCCACCGAGCAAACCTCTACTCCCGCGTATGTATAGTGGGCTGTTTAAACCCGACCGATTTTAACAGTGTATTCCTAACCACATTTAGAAACTATAATGTCGTATAAACTTTTCTGGATATCACCTAGTTTCAGAGTTATTACCAATTAAAAAAAACATATTTTCTAATTGTTACTCAGTACAAAAGGTCTTTTTAACGGCGTTGGTGCCATTATGGAGAATAGTCTCACAAACCTCATTAATAGATGTCAAAAGTGACAAACAAAATCTTTAAAAAAATGAGGTTTTTGTAAAAAAAAAAACGTTTTCACTCATTGTAAGTGCTAGTTTTATGAATAACATTTACTTTTTATGTTAAAATACATTCAAAAATGTAAAAAAAAATGAAAAAGAAATTTAAAAAAAAATTTTTTTTCGCCAAAAACGACAAAAGTCATATAACATTTTTTGTTTGTTTTTAAATCAAAAATGCGTGGTTAAAATCTTTCGGGTTTAAACAGCCCACGGTGTATAATAATATTAACTATTTAACCGCCGTAGTTTGATATATCGGACAATCAATATCCAGATCACCTCGCAAGAGTCTGATAAATAAGATCAAGGTCTGATTTGTTTTTATGGTGTAAAGCTTAGTCCCATCAAATGCAAGCTATAAAACTCAGTCATTTTATGTTTACAGGAAACGCTTGATAGCTGCCAATCCCTTTTGGTCAGATGGTGAGGAACCTTCGTCCGATGATGAACCTCATAATGGAAGGTAAATTATTCTCATTTAAGTGTTCAAAATATTACCCAATTTATTACTGATTTCATTCAAAAACTGGATAACAAAGGCTGTCGTAAGGTATTAAGTCCGTAATTTTTTGGGTTTTTTTATTGTGTTATAAAGGAAAATAAATAAATAACACACATTTGTAGCCAACATTCGAGAGTGATTAAATTTAAGACAACTGTGCGGTGTGCGCCTTCATTTAAGTTGCTATTAAGCATTCCAATACGACGTCTATAGACGTTGCTGCTCTGGAAAGGGTTAAACAAACAAAAAAACTCAGATAACTTACCATAGAAATGTGGTTTACTTATGATTGCCTAGAGCACTTAGGGTACTCTCACTAATATAATAGAACGGGAGCATCAGGGTTTGACGGCGTTGGACTTTTTTGTACTGGCAAATTTTTCCAAATTATTTTAATTTCTTGTGAATCAAAGTTGTATGTTTTGGTTTAATGCATGTTGATCTTGAGATGTTTTTTGAAAAGATGTCCCGTGAATTTCTTGCCGGCCCCAAAATTGAGATAGGTAACTTCCTAACTATACAATCATACAAACTAAGAGATTTCTTCTCAGGTTGCGGCACAGATTATTTGTTTTTAAAATACTTGTAATGAATATATCTTAATTTGCAAACTTTGTACGTACTTCCACCCTTATTGTCTGTGGTTTAGTATATTTTCCTTGTGGGTAGTTTTGCACTTATTTTCTTATTTTGATGGAGGTTGATCTACCAAAATTCCTGCATTGCCTGTTACCATACACGACGAACCCTATAAACGGCTCGAAACGTCGGAATGTAGTTCAATTGAATTATACGCGATATAATGCGTTAACACGTTCGCCTCCGGTACTGTTTCACTAAGTGCTTATACTATGCCGATCGAAATTATCTGATAGAAATCCTATGCCAGTGACACGCATGTGTGACCGAAAAGATAGTACTCCTATGCCGGTGACACAGCACTGTGTCAAAAACGTTCGTATTTCGATGCCACTGGCATAGGAGTGAGAACTTGATTAATGCTAGTCGCATAAGAATAAGATTACTTTGATCACGTATGTGTGTCACTGGCATAGGAGTACAGTTTTTTCGGTCACATATGTGTGTCGCCGGCGTCGAACGTGTTAAATTAACTAGTTTTATCTCGGGAGCATCAAAGTTCAATTGTAAATTTTCTTTCAGCACAAACATGTACAAGTCATCGTTGACGACAAGCACGCCGAACCTGCCGAGCGGGCGCCGCAAGAAGGTGAAAGCTCCGCCGCCGCCGCCCGTGCTCAAGGTCACGGAGGTCCCCGCCACGTCCATGGACGACGTCGCCAGCATATCTTCACTTAGCTCTTACACGTCCACCGTGCATTCTGACCAAGTAAGAACCTTACCAAACCTGTCGAGTAATCTACAGTTAGAAGATTACGGCGTCGCCGCCTGTGTTCAAGGTCACGGAGGTCCCCGCTACGTCCATGGACGACGTCGCCAGCATATCTTCACTTAGCTCTTACACGTCCACCGTGCATTCTGACCAAGTAAGAACCTTACCAAACCTGTCGAGTAATCTACAGTTAGAAGATTACGGCGTCGCCGCCTGTGCTCAAGGTCACGGAGGTCCCCGCTACGTCCATGGACGACGTCGCCAGCATATCCTCACTTAGCTCTTACACGTCCACCGTGCATTCTGACCAAGTAAGAACCTTACCAAACCTGTCGAGTAATCTACAGTTAGAAGATTACGGCGTCGCCGCCTGTGCTCAAGGTCACGGAGGTCCCCGCTACGTCCATGGACGACGTCGCTAGCATATCCTCACTTAGCTCTTACACGTCCACCGTGCATTCTGACCAAGTAAGAACCTTACCAAACCTGTCGAGTAATCTACTGTTAGAAGATTACGGCGTCGCCGCCTGTGCTCAAGGTCACGGAAGTCCCTGTTACTTCCATAGACGATGTCGTTAGCATATCGTCATTCGGTTCTTACACGTCCATCGTGCATTCTGACCAAGTAAGAACCTTACCAAATATGTTGAGTAAACTACCGTTAGAAAATTATAGCGTCGCCGCCTGTGCTCAAGGTCACAGATGTCCAGTCACGTCCATGGATGACTTCGCCAGCATCGTCAGAATTGGTCAGAATTTCTCACTGCTGCGAATACTAACAAATCTGAGAATCCTTAAAAGAACGATTTTTTTTTTTGAAATGGGCTTACTCATGGCCACAGACTAGCCAAGGGCAGAGACGTGGCCTACGATGGAGTGAGTTGCCCAAAAGGTGCCTATTCACCCTTGACTTGAAGGTTGCCGGGATTTTCTAAGCATACATACATTATGCATTGTAAACAGTATTTAGGCAGTTAGATCGTTAGATGATATGTAAACTATATGCTATATTTAGCAATCTCTTTCTTTTGTTTTATTGTTTTGTATTCTAGTAATTTTTCCACAAGACTATATCAAACGTGCCTATTTTGCGTGGTCCCAACGATGCCCTTGAATTTCTTCTCAGAAGTATGCAGGCTTCCTCATCGTATTCTCCTTAACCTGATTTCTTTCCCTTATCCATGTTATTTAGGTTCACCTGGTGCTATTTTGCCAAATAATTAGGAATGATCTGACAGGTCCTAAACCTCCAGAGCCGATTTCCTTTGTAATGATAACAGTACCTAGGTTTATAGTAATAGTGCCGTTTTTATTGTATGTCACGTTCTAACTCATAAGTGCGAGTGACACGATAAAAGGCGGGCTGAGTGCTTGATAATGGAGACCTAGGCCCTGCGAAATACGTCGCGCGTAGTGACTGAATACACGCCAATTTAACCGTTTGAATATCTTTTTTCTTTACAGAAATCGTATGGAATGTCGACTCCGAGGCTCAAGAAAAAACGGATTGCTCCAACGCCGCCAGACAGCATGTCTATGTCGGGCTGCGGGTCCATGGAGAAAGGTGTCGACCACTCCGACATACGAAACAACTCTGATGGTAACTATCCTTACGGCCTGTCTTCCAATCCCCGGATAAATATATCCGTGACATAAATGAAAATGATCCCTATCCTTTTCCACTGGCTTCATGGCTTTTCATTTTTCAGTACTAGCTTACAGTCTCGGATGTAAGAAAGAACTCACTAACTTGAACGATAAAAAATACTGTGTGTTCTTATGTAAAAGCATGGTGTGTTATGGGTTAGGATAAGTTTAGATCGTCGTCGTAACTGAGCATCATTCAATTATTTCTCTAAATAAAACTGTCAGTGATTAACGTTTGCAGGAGTCATACTGTTATTTTGCACTTGACTTTCCTCTGGCATAAACGATTTTATGCGAGTGATAATTAAGCTGCAATAAAGATTAGGTAAATAACAATATTTGCTTTCTTTATCAATTCACGTGAATTATTGTATCTTCTTCAACATACCTATGTATTATTTGTAGATTACATTCACACAATCTTAATCCGTACTAATTAAATCGATCGAGCGAACTTGCAAGGAGAGCTTATAGGATATCTTGGACTTGGCTTACATTCACATAGCCAGTGGTTATCATTATTATTATTTGAGATTGTTTGAAAGATGACAATAATGACGTTGGAAATGTTATTGCCTGATAAGTCAAGACCTCAACGCTCGTGGAACTATCTATTTCCACGAGCGTTGAGGTCACGCACACATCAACATGTCATTTAAACACACGGGGAATTTGAAATTAGTGTTCTTTTTTCGTACTGAAAGCAAACCCAATCGCAACTGTAAGATTGACCAAAAAGTTTGTTCAAGGGCTTAGCTTCAACATTTTAACGCAAGTCATTAATTCATTCACTTTTTTTTGCAATTAGTACTTCATTTGGATGTGTATGTAATCATTTCACCTCAACTCTGGTGAAATTACCTATACTAACAGGTATGGGGAGATTGTCACTACGAACTTATCAAGTTATATGTATAATATACACTATATTATAGTAATCTTGTACACCCAAACCGCCCGATGTTCTATCGGGCTGTGTTACTGCAGAATCTTTGATAATTATAGGATGTCTTATTGCGAATAAACAGCCAGACAGAGGGATAGACATCCGAAATATGTTTTTAACCTTGCTAAAACGGTTTCGGTTTGATCAACGAAAGAGTGAAATTATAAGAGTTTTTTTTTCTTCTTTCTCGTTGTGGAGGCGGTTCTGAGGTTCGCGATCACATTTGTGTCAGTCAGTGCACACGGAAAGGTCACGGTGTTTAAAATAGACTTTACAGAACACATAAGGTCTATTTTAAGAGCCGTGACAAGTTACATTTCCATGTGCACTGACACATTTTGTTGCCTCCTTTAATTATTTTTTATATGGAGCCGATTATCCTAATAGGACAACTCTCCATACAAAATATAAAAATTATTTCAAGAAAATAAAACCTATTTCCTAGTTAGAATACGATACTCAAAATGATACTATTTATGTTACTACTATTTCGTGTTGTGTAAATATATTTATAATATGAGAAAATATAAGAAAAAGAAAGTGATTATTATTAGGTGACTCGCGACCGTCAAATATGGAAAAGGATATATGCGGCGCTGACTCCAAATAAATGGTATTAACTCATTAATTTTGATCAATTGCATAATATTCATCCATCCATCCATGGTCCAAGCTGTCATTCCATCTTGCACCTGGCTTGTGATAATAGCGATTATCCGATTTATCATGATAACACACAAAAACAAAGCAATAAATGACGGTGACTAACGTCTGGTAATTAATTCATTATGATTGAGATGCGATTACCTGTGATTCATGGAAATAATTGATAATATTTAATTATATTTTACTTGCGAAGTGATAGTGATATTGCGTAATAAATAAGTGTTATTGTTTCCTCCATTGCAATTACTGAAAATAATTCTGCGGTCCATGTTGCATAACAATTTACAAGTCATATTCAAAGTGAAAGTCTCTTTCTGTTAGGAGTATAAAATATTTAAAAAATAAAAATAAAACCGCCTTCAAAAATTCGCCCGAACTAAAAAGTTAAAAATAATTTTGGTTCCTACTTCTTAGGATTTCCTACCCAAACCTTTAAACCTTTTACCCTATTCATTGAAATAAAACATTATGGCTAGGTACCCTACAGATTTCTTAGAAGTCGGTGCCAAGCCGAATACGTTCATAGGTATATATTAGATAGAGCTTTGTAACTTACTGTCACTCCGATTACGCTTTTATCAACAGAATGGTCTGCCTCAGTCATTTTCATGAAAGCATAACCGGAGTGACAGTAAGTTACAAAGCTCTATCAAATACATATAAGTACTCGCAAAGTGAACATATTTGGCTTGGCACCGACTTCTAAGAAATCTGTAGGGTACCTAGCCATAATGTTTTATTTCAATGAATAGGGTAAAAGGTTTAAAGGTTTGGGTAGGAAATCCTAAGAAGTAGGAACCAAAATTATTTTTAACTTTTTAGTTCGGGCGAATTTTTGAAGGCGGTTTTATTTTTATTTTTTAAATATTTTATTTTTTGCTTTTTAGTAGTGTAAATATAAAATCGTTATTCAGTATGCTCTAAATACTTATAATTAGAATGTACTGCACTGTAGTAGGCCATAAAACCTGAACTGGCGAACTTATATGAATACAAAAACAATTTCAAAGGTAACAGACTTAGCATGCCAATATTATTTAAAGAATCACTAACCGCTAACCGACATGTCATAACTACTAAGCAAACACTTGAATAGATCTCGAAAATGTATGACATTTGTTATATACAAAGAATGATCCTCCAACCCCTAATCGTTAAGAAGTTATTCCTTTCATCATCAGCTCACCAACATGAGACTATGACCACCTAAAGGCAAATACTCGAATAGCCTCCAAAATATATGAAATATGTTATATTTAAAGAATTATCCCCCAACTCCTAATCTCCAAGGAGTTGTACCTTACATCATCAGCTCACCAACATGAAAGGATGACCACCTAAAGGCAAATACTCAAATAGCTTCCAAAGTACACGAAATATGTTATACTTAAAGAATTATCCCCCAACTCCTAATTGCTAAAGAGTTGTACCTTCCATCATCAGATCACCAACTTAAGATGTTCATGACTAGATGCAAATACTTGATTAGTCTTCGAAAATAAATGAAAAATGTCATGTGTGCCTACAATATTTGAAGAGTTCCCTCGATTTCTCCAGGATCCCATCATCAGATCTGGATTCGGTGACAATGGGACCAACTAGAAGGTATACCCTTTCAAACAAAAAAAGAATATTTCAAATCGGTCCACGCGTCTTCGAGTAATCGGGGAACATACATAAAAAAAAAAAAAAGATTTCGACGAATTGTAAACCTCCTCCTTTTTGAAGTCGGTTAAAAATAGATATTCTGTTGCAATATGAAATGAAAATTATTATGCTACATGCTCCAGCTCGTAGGAGGTTGGATGGGAGTTTATAATTAAGATTAACTGGACGCATCGCCAGCAGTGTAAACACAAAGATATAGGCGATGGATTCATACTATTCAGCTGTATATGGAACACCTATTTTTCATACATACATAAATTTGTCAGCCTCCGTAGCCTAGTTGGTAGTGACCCTGCCTATGAAGCTGGAGGTTCCGGGTTCGAATCCCGGCGAGGGCATTCTTTGTGTATTTATTTATCACAAATGTTTGTTCCTTGGTCTTGGCTGTCTATGTATTTAAGTATCTATATGTATCTATCTATTATATATATCGTCGCCTGGTACCCACATCACAAGCCTTAATTGAGCTTACCGTGGGACTAGGTCGATTTGTGTAAGATGTCCCAAGATATTTATTTATTATTATTATTTATTTATTTACTTATTTACTTATAAAGGCCCTAATCTAGGTAACGCGTATCCTAAGTACCAAATTGATCGTGTGACCATGATTCATGAGCACCTAATAAAATAAATATGATTGATAACTCGTCTCAAGCCCAAGTCAATTGATTCTTGTTAGCGATAAACCACTTGAACTAGGCTCACTCGGTGAAGGTGATTCCCCTCACACCGGATATAGGGGATTTAAAATTGTATTGTGCATACGTCTTAGGAGTGTGGCTTAAGGTTGTAGTACCTTCGAAACATTACGTACAGATGTCGCTAGTGATTAGATTCACAATACCATTGGAAAAATTCGCTGTGATCGACGGAAGGTCGTCTGGTGTAATTGGAAGCACGTTGGACCGGCAATCCAGAGGAAGCGGGTTCGAATCCCGTGACAACCAGAGTCTTTCGTAGTTGATTTTTTCTATGGTAAGCACATCTGTTACGACATTGTGGGATTATCCGCATTGTAAAAAAAAAGTAACTTCAATATCAATTTGTTTAATTATAAAAAAAAAAAAAAAAATAAATTGATGTTTTCTAATCTTGTATTGATTACAGCGCCCTCTCTAGCAAATTCAACGCAGCGTAGAGTTGCCGAGCTTGCAGACGATTATGTGATGCATACGTCTTAGGAGTGTGGCTTAAGGTTGTAGTACCTTCGAAACATTACGTACAGATGTCGCTAGTGATTAGATTCACAATACCATTGGAAAAATTCGCTGTGATCGACGGAAGGTCGTCTGGTGTAATTGGAAGCACGTTGGACCGGCAATCCAGAGGAAGCGGGTTCGAATCCCGTGACAACCAGAGTCTTTCGTAGTTGATTTTTTCTATGGTAAGCACATCTGTTACGACATTGTGGGATTATCCGCATTGTAAAAAAAAAAAGTAACTTCAATATCAATTTGTTTAATTATAAAAAAAAAAAAAAAATTGATGTTTTCTAATCTTGTATTTAAAATTGTCTTTGATACTGACTTTGAATAACGAATATAATCATACGTCGCACTCCAGCGGGCAGTTTGGTGGCATGTCAAAATGATAGATAAGGTTCACAAATACATCAATTCATTTTCAAATAAGCAGAAGTATTTGTACTTAGTATTTGGTACCTAGTATTTATAATGTACAATTCTAAATATCTTAGAAACTGAGGTAGTACGTTAGTAGCGTATTATTTTTTAATATTCATTCAATTTTAAATAAAAAACAATTGACTAGTATGTAAAATATTTAATTTACTTAAGTAGCTATGTTATGCGTACATTATTAATATTTTTTTCTAAATTGCCGGCGGTCAACGGTCAATGAAGTGTGTTTTGGTTAACATTATTTGTAGTCTCAACCTCTTCGTTTTGAATTAGACTATTTATCATTTTTAGTGTCGATTTTAAGACACTTTGTGTTTCAGATATACTTGTTTTCCTTTAGGGTGCAGGCGTACTTTTGACAATTTGTTCATAGTTTTATTTATTACATTAAAGGAAGACTGCATTGGCAAATTCGAATTTTGCAAAAATTGTATGTTATTTTTTATCTCGGAGAAATGTGTAATTGTGTATGAATAAACTTCACTTCTTCTTCTACGCTGGCTATAGCGAATACACGTTTTGCTTCTTTTCAACGAATTCAAATAAATTGTTACAAATACTAAATACTTCATAATACTCGTAAGTTAAGATTTTTTTGTAAACCTTACGTTGCCACGAAACTGCCCGCTAGAGTGCGACGTATGAATATAATATTTAGACCACTAACAAAGGCCTCATAAAGTCGCTTCTTCACGCTTCACTCCAAAAAGATTTCTGGAGTCAAGCGTGTTGCCATGTAATATTCAATGACATGTGTCGAGAAAAGTTTATAATTCTTTAATTTACCCAAATTTTTTTAATTTGTCATAATTTTACCCTAAACTCGCAAATCAAGTAGTATCGCTGCATTTTTGGTAATGTTGTTTAGACACCATAGGACAGTATAAAACCATATTTTGCAAGCAAAAAAAAGTTGTGCTAGCTGGGTAGTACGTGAAAAACTGCGAAAGGCCATAGTCGGATTTTCATAGTAAGTCAGCCTTTAAATCAACCAGACTCTAGTATTTTTTTGTGAGTACCTCTTATGGTGAAGAATATTTCTGCTGAGTATCAACGTCCTATCGGTGACAGTTTTTGACTTATGATTTTTTTTAGTTTTTTCTTTAATGTGTTGTATCTCAGGATGTATAAAAGCGAATTGCTTCAAATTTTGAAATAATGTTCTTTATTTAAATATGCATCGAATTTAAAAAAATGAATATCGATTGTCGTATAAAAAAAAGAAAAAAAAAGACCAAAAAATTTTTCATATTTTTTTTGTGTACCTATGAAGTAGTGACACCTCTATTTTCTTTTTCTAATTATAGACCATACATTGGCCTACTAGTTGCCTAAGTATCAAAATTTTCCAAGCGGTACTTCTTACCAAAAATCGGCAATATGTGTGGTCAAGTTCTGCATTCAATCGGTGTTTTTCAATGTAGTATACAAACTCTTCATTTATATTTGAGTTTTCTTATCAGGTTATCTTATTTAAGAGTAAATGCTAATGACAACTTAATGTCATCATGATGCAAGCTGTTTATTTCATTATTAATCGGCCGTTTACCATTTCAACTAGCGTATATAGTAATATATTCAAGAAATATATTATTTTTAATGAATATCTCATAAATAATATCGAATTACGCTAGTTAAAATAATAAACGGCCGATTAATAATGAAATAAACAGCTTGCATCATGATGACATTAAGTTGTCATTAGCATTTACTCTTAAATAAGATAACCTGATAAGAAAACTCAAATATAAATGAAGAGTTTGTATACTACATTGAAAAACACCGATTGAATGCAGAACTTGACCACACATATTGCCGATTTTTGGTAAGAAGTACCGCTTGGAAAATTTTGATACTTAGGCAACTAGTAGGCCAATGTATGGTCTATAATTAGAAAAAGAAAATAGAGGTGTCACTACTTCATAGGTACACAAAAAAAAATATGAAAAATTTTTTGGTCTTTTTTTTTCTTTTTTTTATACGACAATCGATATTCATTTTTTTAAATTCGATGCATATCTAAATAAAGAACATTATTTCAAAATTTGAAGCAATTCGCTTTTATACATCCTGAGATACAACACATTAAAGAAAAAACTAAAAAAAATCATAAGTCAAAAACTGTCACCGATAGGACGTTGATACTCAGCAGAAATATTCTTCACCATAAGAGGTACTCACAAAAAAATACTAGAGTCTGGTTGATTTAAAGGCTGACTTACTATGAAAATCCGACTATGGCCTTTACGGCCATTTTTTAGTTTCTGATTTTTATTTAAAAAACCTTACGTTTTTTGATATCATATGTAAATAAACGTTTAAAGACTAATAAATTTCCAACAAGTTAAGCTAACATGCATTATCGTAGGTCTTATAGTTTCAGAGATTCGAGACTTTAAAAAGTACCCCTTTTTGTAAACTAGATAAAATTTTGAGGAGCGAGGGCTGTTTGGGTATACTATTTAGTATTTAATATAGTATACTATTTAGTATACTATACTATTTAGTATACTATAGTATACTATTATAGTATAGTATACTATTTAGTATACTATAGATTTATTTGTCCATGATTGCCTGTTATTGAGTTCATTTTCGTATATTTTTGTCAATACAGACTTATAAAGATGAAATTACCGAGCTTATCTTGATGAATGAGCTGTCAATCGAACGATTGTTAACATAGATTACATTTTAGGAGATTTCTAAATCGGAAATGCCTAAATTCTATACAAACAAATCGATAAAACGTTTTATGTTTACTAGTTGTACTTTATCGACATGTAGACCACTCACAGAAAAGTATGTAGCAAATTATTTACGTAATATATTTACTATACGAACTTCGACACGTTATAAGCCGAAACGAATTACGCAATATTTTAAAATATTTTGCTATGAAATTATTGATATACCTACTTCATTAATATATCTATGTAATGGTAACTTTAAACAAAACTATGACGGAAATAGAAATGTCGATGTAATTTTCTATTTGGGGTTTTTTGATCAGCAATCGATCTAATTTAACTTGATCTTATCTGTGGGAAAACACGTGTTTCCTAGTTTTCTACCAACAACTACGTACCAGATACTAAAGCCGCGTTTCCACTAGGAGTCTGCGAGACAGCAAAACAAAATTTGGATGTGTAATAATAATAACTGAAAGTTTAGTGGATTGGTGTGAAGTTGAGTTGAGGAATGTCATGACATTACTATTTCCACCAGGAATGTGTATGGCGGCTGACCACCGTATATTATATAGGAGGAGAATGGTGTACACACTGAAAATTTAGTACTTATACTTACCTCACAACACATTATTCACACACACCTTTCCCTTAATTTGTACCTATATACAAAAACGATTCGTTGGTCTACGCATCCTCTTATATCTCCGACAATCTTGTTCTGTCAATGGAATCATGTGTCTTAGGAAAAGTATTAGGTAAAGACGGACCTCTAGGTAATGTTTGAAGGTTTTATCCACCAAAATGGTCTCACCTTCACCAAAAAGCCACGTTTGGTAGACATTAGTACTTTAAAATTATGAATTTTAAGGGTGGCTAAAAGGAACGTAACCATGGCCAAGGGCCGTTAAGACGTTGATTTACTATTTAATTACCCAACCTACATTCTCAATATTAGGCAACTCAGCATAACCTCATAAGTTCATAACGATTGTTTGCTTGGCAGGTGGTCGCCGACTGAAGGGCCCTGCGCCCGGCCTCCCGCTTCCCGAGCGACGTGAAGTCAAGATGCAGATGACTCCCGAAGAACTACAAGTACAACTGGACATGTTGGAGACCCAACAGCTGGGGTTAGAACGGCAGGGCGTGCTCATCGAGCAGATGATCAGGGACAAGTGCGAAGGTTGGTATCTAGTGCCGAAGGATGGAAGATTCATCGGTGTTTCTATGCGATTTTGTTACGCGTTTTTTTGTTCATTACCATCACCACTTTATTTACCGTTTTATAAAAGCAAACGAGACTATTATGCCAGAATAGCAGACAAACATGCGTCTGCTAAAAGATAATCGAAAATGACTCCACTATTTATACGCAAATCGTCTATAATTTGGGAATGGTAATGACTTGATTGTTGCGACTGAATAATCGCATAGAACTACCCTCATCATCATTTCAGCCATAAGACGTCTATTTGTTGAACATACGCCTACGTCATTTGGATGGCCAATGTACCTTCCGGTGACTGCGTTTGCCAAACTCTATTCTCCACTCGAGCACTTATCGACCCTATCGGCACTACGTGCGATGTGACCTGCCCATTGCCACTTCAGCTTGCTAATCCAAAGGGCTACGTCGGTGACTTTATTTCGTCTCAGGATTTCCTCATTTCTGATTGGATCGTAGACACTCCAAGCATAGCCCTCTCCATAAAGGCCGATAATGAAGGACCACATTGATTGAAGTCTTTCGTTTTGAGGCACTATGTGATGTAAGATTAAAGATGCAAAGATCCTATCGAACAGATAATCAGGGATAAATGCGAATGTTGACTAAATCCTAGTGATTACTTAAGTACCTATAGGATGGTAAAGATGCAGATGTTAGGATGTTACTAAGAGAGTTGTATTTGATAAAGACTCTCAACTAGGGCGTGCGGGTTGCATTGCGGGTTACTGAAGTGGTGGGGCCGGGACACGTGCGAAGGTTGTTGACAATCAGCCTCCTAACTTTGCTTTTTTAATGATTATTGGTAATCGTGATGTCAATCTAATATGCAGACTAATCCTTCGTTTTTGTTAATCAGTCAAATTTGGATATGATAAAATACAATATCAAAATTACATGTAACAGGTAGGTACGTAGTTGCGTTATCAGTTTAGTTATACCTACATTAGCTAAATACCTAATTTAGAGGTAATTACCTAATCTATTAGGTAAATTTCATGTTGGTTTCATAATCCAAATGTAGATAGTGAAAAGAGTGCACGGAAAAGGAAGAGTCACTTGCTATTCTATGGGCATTTGGGCACAGAATTTCATAGAATTCATATAGATTAGATTAGATTAGATTTATTTATTTCATAATATTAAATTACATTATAAATTAACTTAGCCTAATTTATACGAATTTATATTATGATCGTCAATATTAATATGGTAAATGTCAAAAAATCAAAAAATATGAAAATTACAATAAATAAATTATAAAATAATATGAATACAATATAATATGTATATGAAACATGTATGATATTTCATAGAATTCATATATGAAACTCCGACTGGAGCATAAATTACTAGAATGAGTATCAGAATCAGTCAGTCACTGACCATTAATTTATTAAAGATTAATGACGGGCACCAGCGCCATCGCATTGGACACATTACTGCGATCGCCAATCCGCTTGCCCAGCGTGGTGATTATGGGCATTACCTCCTAATGCGTCCATACGCATAAGTAATAGGAGAGGCCTTTTTCTAGCTGTGGACTGTAATAGGCTGATGATGTGATAATCCAATTTTACATTAAATTTTGAAACGTCTATGAAGGTTTTACCCCTTTCTACCCATGAACTTGCTGGCCATAAACAAAGAAACGGCGATACTTGCCCAGCTATGAGCTATCACCGCCGGGCGAGTATCGCCGTGTCTCTTTTATTTACACGGGAGTACGTATATCTTTTGTTCGTGTTTATAGCCGATAGTTCATAGCTTAGCAGCTCGCGGTGACACCAGTGCCTTATTTTAGGCTAGTAGGTAGCCTCAGTAGCGTAGAAAAAGTTTGAAGTCTCATTAGATTGAAAGAAAATATTATAGAAAACGAAATTTTAAATGAATACCTGTTTCGGATACCTATAAACATAAAATTTATGAAAAAATATGTATCATACCTAGGTTAGTGACAGTACCTACAAATCTGGAGGTTCCGGATTCGAATTCCGGCGAGAGCATTATTTGTGTATTTATTTATCACAAATATGTGTTCCTTGGTCCTGGCTGTCCTATGTATTTAAGTATCTATATGATCGTCATCTATTATATATGTCGTCGCTTGGTACCCACATCACAAGCCTTAATTGAGCTTACCGTGGGACTAGGTCGATTTGTGTAACATGTACAAGATATAACATAAACTATCAAAAATAGCCGTGAAATCCTATAACACGGCACTCTAGGTACAATACTTTAAATCAGATCAAACAGAATACACAAAATTAGAAACATTGCTTACTATCTATTCAGCCCTTTTCCACCCACTGCTGGGTATAGGCCTCTTCTTTATTACGCCACTTTCCTCGGTCCTGTGCTAGTCGCATCCACTGCTTTGTTGCGGACCATCTTGTCGGTGGTCTCCCAGCTCCCAGATCTTGTGGAACATTGCTTAATTTTTAACCGACTTCAAAAAAAGGAGGAGGTTCTCAATGCGACTGAATTTTTTTTTTTTTTTTTTTTGTTTTATGTATGTTACCTGATATCTCCGAGAATAGTGAACCGATTCTAAAATTTCTTTTTGTAATCGAACGTGTATTACCCCGAGATGGTCCCATTGGCACCAAGTTGGGGTCTGATGATGGGATCCTGGAGAAATCGAGGGATCTCTTCAAATGTTATAGGTACATGTATGACGCTTTTGGTATTTTTCATTCATTTACAAGAATTTGCATTCAGAAAGTAGGATTTGAGGAAACCAATGATGGAAACAAATCGGGGATCTTTGAGAAATCGGTTGAAGTCGGTTTTTTAAATTTTTAATTTGGTGACTATTCTAAAAAAAATTTACAGGTGAGGATGCGGTTCCCGCGCCCCAAGAAGAAGTGGAGGACCTGGTTATTCAACTCTGCGAGCTGGTTAACGAGAAAAACGACCTGTTTAGGAAACAAACAGAACTCATGTACATGTAAGTGTCAATTATTTAACATTACAAACTCCAAACATATAGCCATGTGATGGGCCACACGCGGAGTTAGTTCATGAACGTCCTCGAAATGGATCGAAACTACATTACATAATTTATTTCTCAATACCTATAAGGTAAATGTATAGCTTTATATAGCGGCTTATTTTATTCTCCACTGTAAAGCCGACAGCTGGATTATTATTTGTAGCAGGGATCAGAACCGGTTTTTTTGATAAACCTCGAAATAACCGAATATTTTAAAAAGTTTTCTAGTTACTAATCACGTAGTACTCGAAATTCGATGTAATTAACAATATAGTATTTTTTAATTTCTCCATTAACAAAAAATATACAATATACCGAAGAACGAAATTAGAACCGTACTTTTGTATCCGATCCCTAGCTGATTTGTAGTAATATGGGAATAAGAATAGGCGTCTCTTTCAGCTAACTAATATAATTTCACGTAACGGCTTTATCGAACGAATTGTTTGACAATGAGCGGTTAGTACATGGGTATAATATTCGGTGTTTTTATTTCGTCATTGTCTTCTCGGATTGTTACAACAGATAACTCTAAGGGTTATTTTAATGTAAACGTAATTCAATAGCAATACCAAGACTAGCGTAATCGATGTTGTTGGACGACAATTACTAATTCGAGCGGTTAAAACGCTCCTCGGAGAATCACCCTGATATATATTACTTTTATTAGGTTAGTGAAACTATTCAGTAAAATTACCGAGAACTAAACATTTTCTGTGGCAATTTTATTATAATGTGGCCAATGTTCACATCATAGTAGAATTTATGCAAACGGTCTTCTTTGTCACAACAAAGGTATTATGATTAATTTTATGACTGCTGCTATAATCGAGTCAAGTTTAACAACACCAGAAAAATAATATATAACAATTTTCGGCAGCTTTCGTAGGTATATCACTTATTGATGCGTCTACTTCAATATTTTTAATTACAACTTCTATCGAATTAGATAAAATCTTTACTGGGTTTCTACAAATAATGATTAAATCGAACTTTAGCAGATAATGTCCAAGTAAATATTAGATTAACTTATAAGTTGCCGATTTCTAAGAATTAACTTTTGACAGTTTAGAAATGAGCCTTATATATATTAGGTCATTCTCATTACCTATGAAATTGGCGTTTTTGGTCATAGTCTTTAGTTGATGACCCAATATGACGTTAAGACTATCGAAAAAATGGTGAAACTTACTCTCATATTACTCGTTACCGTGGGATTAGGTTGATTTGTGTAAGATGTCCCAAGATATTTATTTATTTATATAGCAGATTATATTGTAGTTTTGTGTTTACATCGCATAGACAAACAAACAAATAAAGAACGGAAAATATATGCATGTATTACTAATTCTTGCCATAAGTATTATAATAATAAATAATAATAATAAATTCTTTATTGCGGATCAACAGTTACATCCATAGGTGTTAGTTACAAACGAATACTTAAAACTATGTTAATTACTTAATAATAAAAATATACAATAATTGGGGGGCAATGGGCGATCGATTATTTAGAGACTGGACACAAACTAAGATGCATTTGTGTCCAATGTTCAAAAAATCGACCATCCACCCTCCCAGCGACAACCTTGAGGAGAACATTGGAGCTGTTACTAATACGACTCATCAAGGATGCTATTCTTTTCCTCACTATTGATTGGAATGTATCCACAGCTGCATTGAAAAACATCCCTGAGGCACTGCAGTATCGCGGTAACCCAATTAGTGCTCTAAAACCATTATTATACTGGACTCGCAGGGCACTATGAGCTTTCTTGGTGTAGTTCGCCCATAGACTACAGGTGTAAAATGATTGGCAAAACGCTCTGAACAAAGTCACTTTGACCTCCTTCGTACATTTTGCAAACCGCCTTGCCAACATGTTACACCTGATCGCTAGTGCCCTGCGCTCCCGTTCCATATCCTGGTCATCATTTAAAGTCTCAGTGACCCAATGTCCCAGGTACTTTACACTTGCAACACGAATAAGTCAAAGTCAAAGTCAAAGTCAAAATATTCTTTATTCAATTAGGCCCAGCAACGAGCGCTTTTGAATCGTTAAACTAAATAGCGAATGAGAGAAAAAAAAACTACCTCCGGTTCTAACCCTACACCACTGCCTGAAAAGAATCCGGCAAGAAACTCAGCGGGACTTACTTTTTTCAAATAATAGTTTTATAACATCTTACGGCTAACATGCATTAATTAAAAACAAACATAAATTTGATTTAATATAAATACGGATATAGTACATTAACTAGAGATGAAGTCTCTAATAGTCAGAACAATTATATAAATTTAATGAATTTTGAGAAATGTATAGATGTAAAGATATATGTAAAAGGGCATACAATTGTTTTTAGTTAGACGTTAAAATTAGCATTATGATACTGCTAGAGATGTAAAGGTCTCTAGTTGTCAGAGTAAAAAGAAAACAAACGGATACATTTCACTAAATGTTTCAGAGATGTATAAGGTCTCCATGCGTCATAATATTAAGTAATTATAAATAAACAAACATGTAGCGAATTCAATTTCTCATATCAAGAACAGCAGGAAAATTGTTTGAATTTAAGCCATGAGTGAGCTTGATTAGACCGGTCTCCGCAAACAGCACCCGTTCACGAGTATGACGCGTATCTCAGCCATCGCCTCCCTCAACCTTCTTTCGGGAAAGTGGCGACCCGATCAACGACGCCACCGTAAGCAGAGACCTTAAAGTGAGCATGACTGTGCAAGCTATCAGGCAGACAATATAATTTAAATACTATTTATATACTATAAGAGGAGTATCACGTATTTTAACTGGTGGAATGTCTGTGTAGGTTTTGTTTCCAGCCTTAAACACAAGTAACTGACTCTTATCCGCGTTGTACACAAGGCCATGATCAGCAGCATAGCGTTCACAAATATCGAGCAACTTTGTAAGACCATTGATCGATGGGCTCAGCAGCACCATGTCGTCGGCATAGCTTATACTGTTAAAGAACGTGCCGTCTACCGAACAACCGACTCCAGCACTACTGAGCTCACGAATCAGCCCGTCCATGTACAGATTAAAGAGTCTCGGCGAGGTCAGTCCACCCTGTCGAACACCACACTTCAACCTGTACATGCCCGAGATGCCATCAACCCATTTCACACAGTTACTCTGGTGGTCGTACCAATACTTAAAAATATTTATAAGTTCCACCGGAGCATCTGTGTTTCGCGACAACTTCTCCCAAAGCTTTTCGTAGGATACAAGATCAAACGCCTTCGAAAGGTCAAGAAAACAAGCGAAGACTGGCGTTTTCCTGTTGGTATAATACTGGACAGTATGCTTGAGGAAAAGTATTATAGTAGCGCAACAAAAACTACCATATTTCTTTTTTTTATGCGGGATTAATTCGAATATTTGTGAATTTTTTAATATCATATAAACAATTATTATCATCATTACCATCATATTTACATGTACAGCCGCCATCAAATACAGGGTGTTTTTTTTCAATTTTCGTTAAATTTAAGGGAAGCTTATTTAGGTTAAAAATAATTAATTTCTCTAAGAAACTAGTGTCTTAACTCTTACGATTACTGAGTTATTACGAAAAAAAGTTTAATGACTGAACAAGTGTGTTGTAACACTCATGGTTTTATAGTGCATGTTTTTCCCTATTAAATTCCTCTGTAAATATTTTAAAGATCTCTCTGAAATTGGCATTATTATTTGCAGTGTAGTATTTCCTTTGAAAAAAATTACCACAGGTGTGTATAGTAGTATACTCCTTATAGATTCTGTCAACGCTAATAAAAGTAATAATTTTTAGTTGATTTAGCAAGACTGCATAATTTAGTTGGGAATGTTGGTTGATTCCTTAGAGCCACTAGTTACATTATCAATTTATTATTTTAACGATATGTTTTGGCTTGAATAATCTAGCATAAGGGAAAAGGACGAAGCCTGTTGCGGATTACATTATTGTTTTGTAGGAAATGACGATGCCTGGCGCTGATCATGTCTATGCAGATCTGACGCTGCGTTGCGAATTTTAATTTATGCAATTCATTTATTTTGCTCAATAAAGATTTTTAGTAGTTTGAACGAATGACATGTATATTTCAGTCGGCGACAGCAGCGACTGGAGCAGGAGCAGGCTGATATAGAGCACGAAATCAGGGTCATTCAGTCGCGGCCTGCGGTTAATCGCATTGATGCTGATAAGGTAATTTTCCTAATTAAGATTTAATCGGACGATCGAAGTCCGGAAACGTCATGCAGATTCAACAACTTATCTGTATATTTTAACTGATAAACCTTCGGAGCTATCTGTTACTAAAAGAGCATTTCTTGAAAACAATTTTAATTTTTTAATGTTATGAAACACTTAGAAATAATTCATGCCTTTTGTACTCAAAATCACAGACAGATCTTATACCTTTAACCTTTTTGCCGCCACGTCAAATACAAAGGCTGTCACTCACACGCCACTTCAACAAAATGTCAAAATTGAAATTGAATTTCACGTAAACAAGTACACGTGTGTAGGTTTATATTGCTCTGTGGACCAAGACTTATATATTAGTCTTTGGCGTTGAACCTGCGGAGCCAATATATCGGTCGTTGGCGTTCAAAAGGTTAAACAAGAAATCTTTGTACTTATGTATCTAATATTGATTTTGGTGATATCAGAAACTTGTCTCATCAGCCCAAAGACACAGTTTAAATTCCCTGGCAACAGTCAACAGACAATAAGACTCGTGGCTTGAACTGACGTCAGAATCAGAACATTACCGATGCCATACTAGAACGCATAGGTGATTGGAGGGGCCTATGCCCAGCAGTAGACGGATATAGGCTGATGATGATGATAATGCGTAGCTTTCATGGACGCTTTTTTTTTACTATGAATGTAGTTTTGCTAAAAGTAGAGAAATACATGTATCGAAGGTTGAGTGGTCAAACCCGATAAGTCAAGTCAAGCAAACCAGTTTTTGAAATACGAACTATATGACATTGACGTGAGGTTGTTATTTCAATGAAAAAATATCTCAACATATCGGGTTTGACCACTCAACCCTCGGTATGTTTTGAATTTCAAGTTCTAATAAGCCTCTTCTTGCCCTCCAAAATGTTAAAATATCTAAGTCCCTGTTAAAAGGGCCTATTTCTCCCTTATACTAAGAAAATGATACGAGCTTTTAGAAGTGCATAATAACTTATTATAAAGTACTTTTTGTAGAAATGAAGGATTTGTAAAATTTCCTTGAAAAACAGCTTGTGTATAATTGGATATGCTCACTGGTCAGAACAAAACGGCTTAATTCTAAACGTTTCGCATCAAAAGGGCTTACTTCTGAAAATTTATGGTATAAATAAATAAAATAAAATAAAAATAAAAAGCCTGTTTATTCCAACCAATTTAATACATATAATATAAATTTCAATTTCATTTTACACTTTGTTTGAGTAACTAACTTATTTTTTGTTTATAAAGGTTTTCATTTTCCTTAGTACTTAATTATATCACTTATACTATATAATTAATATTAATAATTTTTATTATAAGTTGTAGTAGGTTTGGACTACTTTGGACTTTGGATTTCATTCTATCCTGAGCTACTTGCGGCCAGTTTGCAATTTTTCGCGTGATGTCGTCAGCCCAGCGGGCATTTGATTTTCTTATTCGTCTTTTTCCTTTCGGCCCCTTCCATAATGTGATGATCTTAGGCCATTTTTCTGCATGTGGATTTATGTTTTTCTCAATTTCCCAAAAAAAGTTACAACTGGAAATAAGCTCTTTTGAAAAGACACTCCTCAGTTGCCTTTAAATAAATAAAATAAATTTGAAAGGCTTAGACTAATACACAAATATCCTGCGGCCCCAAACTATAGACAATACCTGTCACGTGGCAACCAGATTCGGTTTTAAAGGAAGTGATTTATAAAAATAACATTGTTTTACTTTACTTTTGATAAGATTCGTCTTAGGAAAAGATCCCCCAACCAAAAGATGAGGGCGACTCATGAAAGTAACTAGTTAATACTTTATATTAACTGATAGTCAGCCTCGGTAGCCTAGTTTGTACTATATTTGTTCTCTAGTCGTCTTAGATCTATCTATTATGTATATCGTCGATTAGTACCCACATCACAAGCCTTAATTAAAGATACCGTGCGACTAGGTCGATCTGTGTAAGATGTCCCAACATTTTTATTTATCTTTTTCGTCCACGATTGAGCGTTAGCGATTAGCACCTTGTTAACGCACTTAGTCAGTGTTAAACTAAAAGAGCTTTCGCTGTTCTAACCTCCCACTCTACGAAATTCGATCGGTACACAAAACGTGATTGGTTGATTTCTTAGAACGGGCGCTAGAACAGCGAATGCTCTTTTGGTTTAAACGCACCTTTCGTTCAAACTAAAAGAGCATTCGCTGTTCTAACCTCCCACTCTACGAAATTCGATCGGTACACAAAACGTGATTGGTTGATTTCGTAGAACGGGCGCTAGACCAGCGAATGTTCTTTTGGTTTAAACGCACCTGTATTGACATAGACAACGTCCCGACAGGCCCGCGAAGAGCAGCTGGTGTCGCGGCTGGTGCAGATCGTGCGCATGCGCGACGAGCTGGTGCAGCAGATCGACGCCGAGCGCCGCCGCGAGCGCCAGGAGGACATCGCCATCGCCTCGTCCATCGCCACCAAGCGAGGTAAACTATGTATTGACATAGACAACGTCCCGACAGGCCCGCGAAGAGCAGCTGGTGTCGCGGCTGGTGCAGATCGTGCGCATGCGCGACGAGCTGGTGCAGCAGATCGACGCCGAGCGCCGCCGCGAGCGCCAGGAGGACATCGCCATCGCCTCGTCCATCGCCACCAAGCGAGGTAAACTATGTATTGACATAGACAACGTCCCGACAGGCCCGCGAAGAGCAGCTGGTGTCGCGGCTGGTGCAGATCGTGCGCATGCGCGACGAGCTGGTGCAGCAGATCGACGCCGAGCGCCGCCGCGAGCGCCAGGAGGACATCGCCATCGCCTCGTCCATCGCCACCAAGCGAGGTAAACTATGTATTGACATAGACAACGTCGACAGGCCCGCGAAGAGCAGCTGGGTGCTTAGCCAAGTTGCCAAACGCTAGCGCTTCATCGTTAATCGCAGCTAACTGTCTTTGTCGCACTAATATGAAAGAGTGACAGTGAGGGAAAACTACGTTACGCTACTAAGCGCTAGCGATTGGCATCTTGGCTAAGTACCCTGGTGTCGCGGCTGGTGCAGATCGTGCGCATGCGCGACGAGCTGGATGCTTAGCCAAGTTGCCAATCGCTAGCGCTTGGTAGCGTATCGTAGTTTTCCCTCTCTGTCAGTCTTGCATATTGCGACAAAGACAGTTAGCTGCCTTTCGCTTACGAGTGACGTTTAAGCGCTAGCGATTAGCAACTTGGCTAAGCATCCTGGTGCAGCAGATCGACGCCGAGCGCCGCCGCGAGCGCCAGGAGGACATCGCCATCGCCTCCTCCATCGCCACCAAGCGAGGTAAACTATGTATTGACATAGACAACGTCTACAGGCCCGCGAAGAGCTGGTGTCGCGGCTGGTGCAGATCGTGCGCATGCGCGACGAGCTGGATGCTTAGCCAATTTGCCAATCGCTAGCGCTTGGTAGCGTATCGTAGTTTTCCCTCTCTGTCACTCTTGCATATTAGTGCGACAAAGACAGTTAGCAGCCTTTCGCTTACGAGTGACGTTTAAGCGCTAGCGATTGGCAACTTGGCTAAGCATCCTGGTGCAGCAGATCGACGCCGAGCGCCGCCGCGAGCGCCAGGAGGACATCTCCATCGCCTCGTCCATCGCCACCAAGCGAGGTAAACTTGCAATGCAGCAAACTTGGTGACGGGCAGCAGCGTCATCATAGTGGACACATTACTGCGATCGCCAATCCGCTTGCCCAGCGTGGCGATTATGGGTATTTACCTTCTATATAATGCGTCTATACGCATAGTTAATAGGAGAGGCCTACGTCCAGCAGTGGACTATCATAGGCTGATGATGTATGAGGTAAACTTTGCACGCGTTTATCTCTGTGCATACAGAGAATCATACTGGGAATTTCTTCTAATAATTGCCACCTCAGAAAGAGGGATGGATATACTTTTCTGGTTTTTACTAACTGACCAACTGTATTTGCTAGACTTATGTAATAGACGGTAAGGTCCGACCGAGACCCATATTTTAGTCTCGAGAATAAATTTGATTCTCAACCGAGACCGAGACTTGGTAGACAGGATAATTACGTATAAATTACATTAAAAATCCCTAGCAAATACCTATAGTAAGTCCAACGTCAAACTAAATACAGCAATTTTTATGGATATTTTCTTTTATTGAATTATTTTTTAGGTAGGTACTCCAAAAACCGGTATTCGAATTTTAGATATTTTTATCGATAGTATGATAGGAGTCGCTTACTCTAAATTATTCCTTCCGTTCATTTTAAAGTGAAATTGAAGTCAGTTCATGTCAATATGACGCCAATAAAATCGCAGTAAGTTCGCGAGATGGTGTCAAGCTCGCCAATTACAGCTCATTAGAGAGTCTCGGCCATTTTCGGCCGAGAGCCGAGAGGGATATCTTGGCTCGATTTGTGGCCGAGAATGCCGAGACCGAGACTGAGATCTCGGTCGGACCTTAATAGACGGGTGTGTTTGACCGACACGTTTGATGAAAGCATTAAACTTTTCGCCGCCATGTTAAAATAGAAATAGCGTGCCACCCGCGCCATGTAACAAGCTGCAGTGACGCATCGTATCCGTAATGTTTTTGCCGCATGTTCTCCACACCGCTGCTTTGAATACGTATTGACGCGGCGTTCAAAATCATTTGATTGTATCTAAGTAGATAATTAAATTGTGTACGTTACACCTGACATATATGACACAAGCCTGCATTTCCGTACCGTAAAACGGGGTAAATAGGAATGTAGAGTAAACTGGTCTGTTAGCCCGGGACAAACAGTCCAGTTTAGAACTGCAGATTTTTTCATAAGTGTTATTCTAAACTTGACTGTTTGTCCTGGGCTAACAGACCAGTTTACTTTACATTCCTATTTACTCCGTCATTCCTATTTGCCCCTTTTTACGGTACCGTCATCGTTTTTTTTTTCTGGGGGGGGGCATGCGGCAAAAATGTTACGGATACGATACGTTACTGCGATTCCGTATCGTCACCGTTTTTTGATACGGTCGCCTTGAATCCGTTCAACATTAATAACTTAAAAATTGAGATTTTTTAAACAAAATTATTTATCCATTGAATATTTAACTAATCGTATTCCATGTAATGTTTCAGCTCAAAGAAATAGCGATTCCAACAGCTCATCTATGAAGTCTACGGAAGTCGTCCCGACGCCTAAGAAAAACAAAGTAAAGGACAAAGTTAAAAAACAACTTAAGAAAGCGAAACACACTCTCATATCAAAGAAAAAAGATGATTCCGACAAAAAAGAAGCTAAAACCGAGAAAGAGAAGAAATCTAAATAATTACACAAAACTAAATAAAAAGTGCGAAATGTGAAAGCAAACTTCGAATAATTTGGAACAATTACGTCGGTCAATAAATGGGAAGACTTAATAATGTTGATCAATTATAGTAGGTAGTATGTTCTAGTGTATGAATTTTTGATACACGAAACATTTAATTACTTTCACAGCGTAGAAATGCTCCAATAAGAAGCAAAAAAATATTGCAATTAGCAAAAATGTTGAAATATAATTATGGTAAATAAATACGCAAATTAGTAAATAACTCTGTGATTAGTACCTACTTACGTATTGGTAAATTAACGGAGACTAACAAACAAGTAGTATTATCATTATAAATATCTTGTTACTAATTATTATTACGTGTAATTTTTATATTAATATCGTACATTTTGTATGTATCACTTAATCGTAATTTGTGTGTGGCTTTCGCTATGAGCGACGCTGTTTTTGTCCAAGTAAATGCTTTTATATTATTATTTACACATTTTAATCCTGTTTTTATTTAAAGCATAAAAGACAATTATAATATGTTAAATATACTTAAGGAGCGTGGCGTACTGAAGTACTTAAGCAAGACTGAAACATTCCACTAACGAAATTATATTTCATTTACCTTAATATATGTAATTAAATACTTAAACATTGGAGTAATTGTGTCATAAAATGTCCTAATCTTAATTTATTTTACATCAGGTATTGTGCCTATATTGGTAAAAAATACGCTTAAATATTACTAAAAGTTGGTGTTTGCTAATGTTTGACGGTAACAGGAATGCTTTAGATTGGAAAGCAACCCCTGAGAATATATGCGGGTGACACGGCAGAATCAGACATTTAAAATTCCAATTGAATAAACGCCACTATTAGATATATAATCATGCAATGTGTTGTACTTTTTATATAATTATATGGCAATAAAAATCTTAGTCATCAATGTTGTGCCACGCTATAGTAATATTAAACTTTGTTAAGTTATATTTATTATAATATCGGATATACACTGAACACCACTTAGATAGACAACGCAAAATATCCAGATGTTATTCAGATATTATGTTATCACAAACATACACAAAGTATACTTTTAAGCTCGAATTAATATATCAGTATATCATATACCGTAACTTATACCAAATCCTGTCAAACTTTACGCACGAAATTTTTAATTTGATTTCATCGTTAGTGTAGGCTTAAGTTACGAGTTCGCAGCCAATCGCAGACAGCAGTAGCACGTAGTACTGACTTATTATACAGTGTGTGTCTTTGATAACGACATTGCTTTTAAGTAACGATAGAATAAAGTGTTGTTAACCATTTTATTAAAAGAATATAACGATTACCTTTATTATTTAAGAGTAATGAATTTTAAAAAAAATCTCGAGCAGCAATGTAATGCAAACATTTATTTGACGTTTCTGAGAGGAAAAGCTAGTTTCGTTTCCATTTTAATTCGATCAAATCATTAAAGTAACTGTGAACTGTTGCCGACGTTAACTTATTTACTGAATTATCCATTACTAGAAAACACTACAATTTAAAACATACGAGATTTTGACTACACTAGCACAACAAATTTACATCAACAATTCTTTCTGTTTCTTACTGTCTTAGCCACCACATTTTGAATCGCTGAACTAGACTGATATCAAAAATCACTGCACATACATTATCATAATCACTTCTTAGAAATCACATTACCTAGTTCAAACATTTTATTAAATTTATTAGGAAAGTCTGTTGATCAACAAACTTGATGTTATTTTGACACTTCAACTCAATCAATGTGAAGTTTTCAATCGGTACATAAACAAAACGATTAGGTATCTGATTCCGCCTTCTTAGTTAACACAAATGTACCTAGCGCTTAATCGTCTCTGTCGCACTTAACGAAAGCATGACATAGACGGAAAACTACAATACGCTACTGAGCGATAGCGATTGGCAACTTGGCTAGGCACCCTGGGCTGTTAAGTCCTTTTCTTATGAACAAGGGTCATGATTTTTGACGGACTTGTCAACGAAAAGTGTCACCGACATGTAGGATTTAAATACCTACCTAATTGTAATTGTCAAGATGTCACTAAGAGCGAGATTTCAATGCAATCGATGTCGATAGTTAGGTTTAAGGTTTAATTTATTAGTTATTACTGATACATTGCGTGCTGAATTAATTTGTATGAAAAAAAAATGTTTTAATACTTTAACTAAATATGCTAATTTCAGTTCATTAAGACTTATACTTTCACCCCTTAAAAGCAATGTCGTTATCAAAGACACACACTGTATGAAGGATAAAAGTTCCGGAGAAGTGGCGATGGCGGCACGACTACGATTATTACGTGTCAATTTAGAATGAGGCGTTATTTGCAGCTGCCGTCTGCGGTCGATAAGTAAGTCGTGCCTTTTTACAGGATGTAATTTAGTATAATTAATTAATACGAAGACCTCAATATCCACACAATTTTTTCTATGGTAAATGTGCCGTTGACTACCCTATATTATTATTTATATGTATGTTTTGTTAACTAAGTAAATAAAGCCAGTTTAGCTACGATAATTTATTCTATAATAATCTATCCAAACATTTTGGACTCGGTTGGTTGCTTTTAACGATGTTTTTACGAAAGAAGACTGAATTTTCTTTAATCTTCTGCAACCTTAAAGAACGTATTAATTATTACAATTGTTTAGATTTATATAAATTGCAATTTTAATTTCACAAGCAAGGCCCTTTTTACATCATGTTATTAAACGTTTTCCACGCCAGACAAATTAATAATAATAAAATAAGCCCAAGTCCACAGAGCAAAGTAGACCTACACGCTCGTGTGTAAAATTTAAATTTAGTTTGGACACTTCAATGATCTCGCTTTCGTATTCGACGAAGCGTTCGTAAAGGTTAAACAAATATAGTAGGTATTGTCCCTAAACTGGCTATATACTCATAATACCTTGAATTTAATTAAAATACTCCCGTCTTCCGAATTATTGTGTTTAAATATATGTGTGATATTAGTGCATGTTTCAACTTCTAAGCACAGGTTTAATCAATACTTACATATTGATATTAAACTAAAACTCGAATGGGATGATCAAGTTTTATTATTCTTAATTTTAATAACATTCTGTTTGTATTCAGTGCACTTATACTTGAATATGGAAAATAAAATTTTATTTACTACATTATTTTTTTATTTACGCTAGCTTGCACAATGCAACACTTTGATCATAAGATTCATGAGATATGAAACGATACATGTTAACTTATTATTAAAAGATATTATGACAATACACATTTCATTTTATTTATGCACCTAATTCCAGAATAAAATAAGTAGTCCGATATTCAATAGAATAAGACTGACTCAAAACATGAGGTAAAAGAGTAACCTAAAGTAAACATTAATTTTATTTTTGTAATAAAAAGACAACTAGTAAGTTGACAATTCAGGGTTTGTTATCGCGTGTGTGTCTTTATCACCAGTTTGCGAAATAAAGCAGACATTCTTGTAACGCAACAACAAACCTTGTAACCAATTATGGCTAAAAAAATATTACAATACAATTAATCTAATTTACGTTGGCTCAGCAACCCAATGATGATGTTAAACTTCAACATTATGTCACTCCATAGTATCAACAACGTGCTTGACAAGTTAATAATGGTCTGCCTTACTCAAGGGCGTTACATACAATGATATGGTGTCACCAGTTTATAGTTTACCCCATATGTAAAGTCCTCCATCATCTACAAGTTTAAAACCAGTAATTGGGTGATGTTTTACCAATAATCCAATAATTTTCCTAAAATATGATCAACCTATTTGTTATCTATTTCAATCCGTAAAGATGCCTTTTTATATTTACTAATTCTATCTCTTAAATCATCTGATTTAGTATGTTTTTTCGACTTAAGAATCTGCCTTAAATCATTGTGATCACTTGAATTTGTAGGCTTTGACTCTAATCTGGACCATACACTTGAACTCTTTGCAGTAGTTATTTTTTGGACTCTACTCATTGTATTGTGATCAGATTCATCAGAAGAGTACGAGTATGAGTACTCACTAGCTGATGATGGTGAATCTTCAGGTACAATTTTGGCACCTAATCTGGACTGAACATTATTTCTAGGTTTACTTGTATTTTTCGTTGTTTTGTTGTGATATTTAAACTTCTCTGACAATAATGTAGAATCTCTAGGTGTATAATTACTTCTTGAATTTACAACTTCTATGGACAGTGGAGCATAAACATCTTTGTCTGCAATAGCTTTAGTCAATTCTATAGCTTGTCTTTTCTTGTTTTGTTTAGATTCTTCATCATCAGCATGCATTCTCATTCTAGGGGCCTTAGATTTCTTTTTCCACTCAGAATCTGAATCACTATCTTTATCACTATCTTGAGCATCATGGGGCCTTTTGCCAAGGCGCATGGCAAGCCTCTTATTTCTAATTTGTACTCTTGGTGCTGGTTCCTCTATTACATCCTCATAGTCATTTTTTGGTAATCTCCGCTGGATAACTTCCTGATTGTCATATACACCCCATGATTTACATAAATCTCCCCACGGGTTTTTAGTCGGTGGATCCAAAATTTCATCATAATATCCTTCAGGTTGCTTCCTTTCGGGTACTTTTTTTGGCATCTTCTTGTCTCCGTTTGTAGCAAACCGCATCAATATTAGGTCCTTTTTTGGATGTGGGACACCTTCCCTCCAGTGGTGGGATGAATTGTGCAACATATCTCTTAATTCTTCATTTTTGATCTCCCGTGAATGAACTAACAATGCCAATGCAGCTGAAATATGATCTTGACACACTATGTTACCTGCAACAGACATGCAACATAATTTATTTACCTGAATATACAAATATGACATGTACAGCAATCCTACTTCTGCGGTTACATTATTTGCCACCCTAGACTGCCAAATGGTTGATTCTGCAATTGATTCTGGAAATTAATCTCGTTTTATAAATTCTGGTATCATGCATAATATTTTCTGAGAAACAGTTATAGACATACAGTCTGCGACCATATATAACATGGACGTCTAAGGCTAGCTCAAAAATGCCCCCAATTGTTCAATTGTGCCAAGATGGGCAGGGCATAGCGCTTCGGTGCAGCATTTTGACAATATGTTTATAGAATATAGTCATTCAAAACTTTGATGGACCAATGATAACTATTTTTAAATGGCAGTTTAAGTTTTTATAGGTTGATATTGTAATTCATTGAAGAGGGGGTGACACTTGTCAACTAAAATTCAGGACCGTTTTTGAAAGGTAATTTAGTATGGTGGCTTCCATGTTTTATTTGTTTGTAGCATACAGTCATATGAATATTAAGGGAACGAATTCATATATTTCCATAGAATTAGATTGTTGGATGTGTCTGGCTCAAAATCCTGACAAGGACAATATTTGTGTGACTAGCATATTTGCTCATAATTTGTAAGTATGCCTATGCATGTACCTAATAAGTAGTAGTTACCCAGTTGTAGTACCAATAATACAAGCTTTGCTTAGTTAGGGCTGTTAGGGGCAAGGTTGATTTGTATAATTTCTCCATGAATATTTCTATAAACACATCATTAAAAAAATAAGATAAAGAATGTAAAAAAACGATGTTAAAGAGTCCTTTTAGCCATCAAATGAGCTATTATGGCTTCAACACCATAGGTTGAGAAAATTCAATGAGTACAACTTACATGAGTTGTCATCAATCCATTCAAGGCTGACTGGTTTATAATCTGCCAGATACTCAAATATATCTTTAGTGTTGAGTCCGTCAACACCACTAAGATGTAGGGCATCAAAACGAAAATGCCGTTCGTTCCCACTTTTTATGCCGAAATTACTATACAGCTCATCAATTTGTTTTTGTGTCACAACTCTGTTCCCTGAAAGATTCAATCCAAATCTTTTTGCCCTTTCTTCCAACTTCTTTGCGTCAATTTTTTCTAGTTGAGTAATGATTAATCCTTCCTTTTCTGCCTTATAAAGCTAAAACAAATTATAATTCATCATATTAAATACAAGAAATAAAAATATTAAGTACCTATCGTTTTGTACATACCAATGTGGGCTTCACATCTTCTGAAATACAATCATTATCTTCATTACCAAGCATCGGGTCATCGCTCATTTCTCCTTCTTCTTTATCCATTTCCATTATTGCGTTTCTTGATTTCTGGCAAAGAAACCAAATTGTTGGTAAAATAAATAAAATTTTGTTACTCAGTCAACACTCAAGTCTCAAGAAGTGTCCGAGTGTCGAATTGATTGTCAATTACGTGCCACAGATGAGTAAAATGCTTAAGCTTGTTGGGTTGGTATGTTGGTATCCTATACTGTACTTTCATATCTTTGAATTTAAGACTTGGTTCACACGTGCCGGTTGAGAGATAACATAAGTAATAATTAATATTTTATCATGCATCTACCAACGACTCAAGTGACTCAACCTACATTAAATGAAAACAATTTTAATAAATTGACCAATTGTTATTATTCGCTAATTTTTCACCTTAATAAAGCAATGTAACAAAGGTAACATTCAAGCTTAGATATTTGTACGTGTGTGCAACGGCTATTAAAAATGAAATTTAACATGCGTACTTGATGCGTACCATCAAAGATGAATCTAATTTAATCTGTGTTAGAAACCCGCGCCGTCTGACAGCCTGTCAAGTCAAGTAAATTTCAGTAATTTCACTGCTCGGCCCCGTCGTCTCAGTCTCACTCATAAAATAATTACTCTCTGTAAAGTAAAGCGGTTTGTTTGCGGTGGTCGATGGAACTGCTGGACTTAAACTAAATTTTGGAGATACACGTATCTTTCTTTAATTATATTTAACAATGGCATCGTTCATCGATATGAGTTTAGAAGATATCATACAAAAACGTCGGAAAGAAAATAAAAGGTAAGATGCTTATGATGTTGTATATTGCTAATAAAAACTTAGCTATGGTATAACGAGAATCTTGTTCGAATTAATTGCAGATCTAATATCAAACCTAAAAATGGTAATCCTAAGAGTCAACCTAAACCTCCAACTCAAAAGAAGCTTCCGATTGTTGACGCCAGAAATAAAATAATATCCAAGAAACGTACACAAATAACAGATGCACGTGAAAAACTAGCTGAACTAGCGAAACATAAGGATGCACGACTGAAACTTGAACAAATGAGAAAGCAGAGGGTATGTTAATATTGTTGATGGTTAATGTCTAAATTTTATAAATAGTGCATTAAGTTTATATTTGTAGTAAATTACGTTCTTTAATTGAGGATTATATTATGAATCTGTAGTGTGTTTTTTACAGAATGCAAAAGTACAGGCAAAGGATAGGAACATTTTTAATAGGAATCAGCTTCCCTTTATGAGAACTGTTCAAAATAAGGAAAGAGGTAAATGTAATTTTTGTCGCTAATTCAAATAGAAAATTATAATGCATAATCAACTAAATGTTTGTAACTAGAGTGTAAGGGATGATTCATTACATTAAATTAAGCTTTTACATGATGCTCTCCCACTATTATTTCCCACTGCACGATGTGAAATAGGTCCTTGTTGTCATTTAATTTTAAAGTTTAAAACTATGATATTGCATTGAACAAATACTATGAGAGATCTTTAGTCATTTGTAGTGCAAGTCTGCTTTCATAAATGGAATAATATAAACTTGCATGCTATTGCACTACAAGTATTTGTTTATTTGATATTGTTATTTTAAGCAATATTGGTTATGGAAATGTAACAATCTGACAAAATTGTGAAATCAGCTAACATCAATTATATCAAATATTTTCAGTGTTTCTTGACCCTTCAAGACAAGTGCGTTCTCAACCGCTCAATAGGGCTAAGATCACAGCCAATAGGCAGCTGACTACAAAAAGAAATTATGAAAGCAGATCTTTTGAAAACAGAGTGATTGGTAAGTGTTTTAATGATTTTTCATTTTACCTTACCAGTATGTATGCTGTGTGGGTATTGCTTTTTTTTTGACACAAATCGACGCTTATTATGTCTTGTTGTAATTTAAATTCTAACAATGAATCACTAGTATTCCAATTGCTAGTGCATATTATTTTGGAATATAATGTTGTTCATGATAAGCAACAAAATAGCCATCTATCACAATGATCAAAATATTATTTATAAAGTTTAAACTTGGTTATTTTTTTAAACAACCACAACAGTCTAATTCCTTCCTAATTTTTTTGTCATACAGTACACAGGATAGGGATGTGTATTGTATAGCTCAAATGGCGAATTACCTCAAAGACCATGTGGCTCATACACACTCCTGTTGAAATGATCTATGAAAACATATAAAGTGTTATTCATAGGCAATTTCATCAAATGCATCATTTATGATATGATACAGTATTTTATTATGAGCTGAAATTATGCAATACCTATCTATTATGATATATGATTTTTGCAGCAATATAATATTTCAGTACCATTAAATGATAAAACTGCAACTTCATTAAAATGAAAATATTTTTTATGAGTGATTAAAACTATTCTACATAAATAATTTATTTGTATAAAGAATAAAAAGAAGTCATTTAAATAAAAATAATAGTAACAATTTAATATATTTTCAATGTTAATCTTAATCCTCTCATGTGAGAGTGATACATCAATAGTTTGACAAATATTTTGATAAACATTATTGTTTTATTTATTGTCCTATTTTATGTTATGTTAGAAACTATAGTTGCCAATTTCTAAGAATGAACATTTGACAGTTAAGAAATGAGCCTTATATATGACTTTATGACTATCAGAAAAATGGTGAGTCTTACCCTCATATTAATAAGGATTAATCTATAAAACTGTCAAAAGTTCATTCTTAGAAATCGGCAACTATAATCAAGTTTTGTTTCAGGTGTTAATAAAGCAAACAAGTTCTCAGTTAATGTATCAAATTGGAAACAGCCAAGAAATTCTGGTATGAAACTTACAATAATAACTTTAACCCTTAACCAGGCAAAGGCTGATATGTCTTCCACATTACTATGTTTGCATTTGTATATCATAGCCAGGTTTTAACTCACCTTCAAATTATTATACCTATCAATCCCTGAAAATATTATTAAATAATCCTTATTCACAACACACAGCTAAACCAATAATGTATTTGTAATAGCTTTTTGAATTCACATGACCAGTTATTATGATTTCTAAGAAAATCCGAACATGTGAAGTGAAGTAATTTCAGTGAAATAAAAGTAAGAAAAACAGACCAAACGAAATGACGTCAAAAGAAAAACAAATTATGTTTATTTTCTTGATTTTGAGTGTAAATATTATATGTATAAGCCTATATTATATAATATTTACTTTGCTAAATATCCGCGCATTTTAATAACTTTATAAATACTTTATACTTATATGACTCGAATTATTATATGAGATGTCGGATAGCACGATCTTTCTTAGTTTGACTATTGTGAGAACTATTCCTTCACAGTAAATTGATTCATTGTGTCAAGTAAGTTGAGTCATGTTCAACTTATAACTAGTGAGATCATGTAGCTTCTAGATATGAAAATACTATGTGGGAGACATAATTATCACATATTGCCTGACCTGATTGAGAATGTAACACTAGAATATGTCAGTTGATTAACTTGTCAGGCAACGGGAATACCATATTCCAATTTTTACAGACATATACCGGAATAAATGCATTTATATCATCATTAAATACTAAAAACATAAAGCTATTTAATGTTGTACTGATTGATGTTATACTGCAGGAATTACCCGGAATGCACCATTGAAACCAATTGTAAGAACTGTTGAAAATGACATTGAAATTTATGATGACCCCATGGACAGTGATGTTGAGATCGAACCACGGGTGTCTTTGAACCGTAAAGCTAGTCTGCAGCTTAAGATAATAGCACACAACAATGAACCGAGGGAAAGTAGAAGCTCTACTCACAGGTAAATATAGGTCTGCGAATATCTATATATAATGCCAAATGAAAAATATGTGAATGTTTTAACTAATGAAATGTTTTGGAGTTTACCATAAGGACCAAATTGGCTTGGACCTTGATACAAATTATTCTGTGTAAGCATGCTTATGACAAGCGAGTAAATGGGACGTTTTACTGAAACAAATGTATGTACCATCAAATGGGACATTATTCTAATTAGTGTCCTAATAATACTTACCTATTACCAGTTGAATAATCTATATTTTTATGAAAATAAAACCTTACAGAGGTTTTTCCAAAGCTTTTACCTATTTAGTCCGTAGCTCTTTGAAGCCAATTCATTATGCGCACATTTTAGGTTAGGTTTAAGTACCTAACCCATACTACGATCAACGATGACATGACATGATACTCGCTGCGTGTTAACTTAACATCCCTGTGATATAATTACATGGTATACCCACTGGTTCCGACCTTTAACTCGTTGCATTTATTGTTGTGTCCTTTCCTGTGTGTGACATTAACAATTCAATTTCAATGCAATTCAATTTAGTTTATTCATATAAAACAATAAATACAGCCTCCGTAGCCTAGTTGGTAGCGACCCTGCCTACGAAGCTGGAGGTTCCGGGTTCGAATCCCGGCGAGGGCATTATTTGTGTATTTATTTATCACAAATATTTGTTTCTTGGTCATGGCTGTCTATGTATTTAAGTATCTATATGTATCTATCTATTATATATATCGTCGCCTGGTACCCACATTACAAGCCTTAATTGAGCTTACCGTGGGACTAGGTTGTTTTGTGTAACATGTCCCAAGACATTTATTATTTATTTATTTATTTAAATACATTGTGTTTGAAATTTCCTTAACCTAAATATTAAATTAAATTATCAATATAACATCCTCTATCTACATAAGAGAATAACTGTGTAGCCCTATTGACATAGGGGATAACTCGCAGGCCATTTTAAAACGATGTATTTCCCTACACTTACTACCTTTCACAAGCCTCGGGGGTTGTACCCTTTTTCATTAAGGCTACAGAACTGAAAGTAGGTCTTTGTGACATTAACATTTTTTTTTAGACTTGCTCCAGTGGAACGCGATATGAGTCCACCTAGACCACCTTCAATACTCAAAAAGCGTCCGATGGCTGCTTTGAGAACTGAGAAGAAAGTGGAGAGGCCTGAAAAACCTAACGCGGAGTACAGGATCATCGTCAGTAGTTTGGGCAGTACCGTGACCGCTGGGGACATAGAGGTGAAGAAATAATATTACAAATTTGTTTACACAAACTTCAAATATGTATCCGCATGCTAATCATATCCTAAATAATATTTTAGTGTAGAAATATCATATACAAAGCTCCTTCTAGCTATACTGAATCAACCATAGGTATATTGGTATTTGGGAGTATCTGTCGACGGACGATCGGCAATAGCCAATCGAAAAAAGCTCTAGTCAATAGCTTAGTCCACAGTTCTACATTGAACAAGTAGCTTCGCTAAGATACTACCGGGCAGTTCTCCGCAGAAAAATTCTCCCCGAACAAATTTTGTGACTAGTGGTAACTTAGTGCTAGTGCTTCATTTTGTGACTTAAGTGGTCCTACTACTCTTAAATTACAATTTTATATTGAAGGCACACCTCAAAATACGTTATGTAGCGAAATATTCGAAATTACAAAAAAAGGGCTGGAGCTGACAATGATGAAAAGTGGTCAACAATGACGAAATCTTAAACAGAGGTTTCAAATTAATTGATTTAGTTATAAAATGATAGGTATCGGAATTTTTAGATAGGTGGAAGTTACAACGTATATTACTATCCTGTTGAAGCTGATTTTCAGTTACGAAAAAAACGATGAAATATTCTTAGGATTGGTTTAATAATAACAAAATACATAAAATAGAAAAATCTTTCTTTTTACTTATTTACTACATATTTGGGTACTAAATAGGGTTCATCATCATCATCATCACCCGAAAGACCCCAAAGATTACCACAATGACCCGTCCTGTGCCACCCGCATCCAGCGGACTCCTGCGACCTTCACCCACCAGGTCATCAGTCCACCTTGTAGGGGGCCTACCCTCGCTGCTCCTTCCGTTACGTGGCCGCCACTCGAGAACCTTTTTGCCCCAACGGCCATCGGTTATACGCGCAATGTGCCGCGCCCACTGCCGCTTCAGTTTAGCGATTCAGAGAGCTATACCGGTTACCTTGGTTCTGCTGCGGATGGTCTCATTTCTAATCCAATCTCACAGAGAGACTCCTAGGATAGCCGTCACCCATTGGATGACTTTGAGCCTTCTTATGAGGCCCATTGTAAGCGACCACGTTTCAGTACCGTATGTCATCACTGGCAACAGACACCGATCAAAGACTTTCGTCTTCAAACACTACATAATATTGGACGAAAAGATATATCGTCAGCGAATCGTAGGTGAGTGAGGTACTCGCCGTTTATGTTGATACCCAGCCTTCTCCATTCCAGAGTCTTAAAAACATCCTCCAGTGCAGCGGTAAATAGCTTAGGGGAGATCTCCTTGCCCAACTCCACGCTGCCACAGAATAGCCATCGAGTTCTGGTCTTGGCGTCGGACTGACATAGCGGCGCTCTTGCACAAATACCTACACACTTCGATATATGTAGCGGTAGTCGACTTAGCACCGTTAGAGAGACTGTAGTACTGACCAGGTTTCGATCGAATCGAAGGCTTTCTAGTTTCTTGTAGTCCACAAACGCTAAATAGAGGGGCAGGTTATATTCTTCGGTTCTCTGTATAACCTGACGAAGCGTAAGGATGTGGTCTACTAAAGCCGCTTCGGAAACCGGCTTGTTCAGGAGACTGGAAGTCATCAAGCCTGCGTGCATGACGATTCGTAATGAATCTTGAAAACAGCTTATAGACATGACTCAGAAGTGGGATGGGTCGGTACTTCTTCAATAAAGCGTTGTCACCTTTTTTTAAGAACAGTACCACCACACCAGAAGCCCATTCCATGCCTTTGTTGTTCTCTCTTCCAGTAAGATGGAGTTGAACAACTTCTGAAGGGCCGTAAGGATCGGTATACCACCCACCTTCAGAAGCCCAGCTGTAATTCCGTCCTCCCCAGACGCCTTGTTATTTTTGAGATGTTCAAGAGCCATTCTAATCTCGCACAGGCTGATGTCCGGGATGTCTTCTGTATAGTGTCGGGTCAGTCTAACTCTGAGGTTTTCCGCTAGATCAACTTCGGGTTTACTAGTTGACATGTACAGCTGTCCATAAAAAGCCTCTATCTCACTCAGCAGCTCAAATTTGGATGTGACGATACTACTACCATCCTCAGTCTTTTATTTGGCGAGCTGGCTTTGCCCAACACAGATCCCTTGCAAAAATTTTAGAGCTCTTGTTTCGCTCGATGGCCTCTTTTCGTCGATCCGCAGTGTTCGTGTGTTATACGTTGCCAGGGCCAGGGGTCGTTGGTGGTGGTAGCCGGATAGTTTCAATAATAAAGTCGTAATATTATATGAGATTCATGTTATTAAATCTCTTTCTAGTATACAAGAATCTTCATAAAGACCTTAAACAAAATAAATATACAATTAGTAAAATACCTAGTATAAGTTTTTTGCAACTCTATGAGCCCCACCGACCGACAATAAGGTCCCTTTCCCAAGATAATGTCACATTTGCAAGCACTTTTTTTTTACTATTCAGGCTGAAATAAATCACTATTGTTTCATATTTCTTTAGTCATTATATGATTATTTTTATACACCAACATCATTATGGGACGCAGTTATCATTGTAGGCTCTGAGATTTATCATTGTAGTCTACAGGTTTCATTGTTGTCTCTCTTAATTTCGCCTACAATGACGCAGCCGACAATGACAAAAATTATGAAACCTCTCGAGACACGTTTTTATTTGAAAGTACACTAAAAGAACGCATCTTAACACGATTAAACCTAGATTGGCTTCAATATCAATGAGGAGTTACTTTATTACAATGCATATTTACTAACGTATGCACTAAGACAACAATGACAACAAAATTAACAAAACTGGAAGAAGTATGTTTGGCGACTTACCTTGTCGCAACGTCGCACTTGTCACCCATCCGCCGGTTGTGAGTCAACTGAGAGGCGGGGGGTAAACACCGGGGGCAATGTTTTGGGTGTTCGGAGCTTTTCGTTTTACGGAAAATCCAAAAACAAGATCTATCGCTGACAATGACGTTATTTTTTTTCACATTTTTCAATCTTGATTTTGATACTCTTTTTCTTAGAATTCTGTTATTTTTTTTTATTTCATTATGTGTAGTGTATATTAACGTAGACGTGTGTATGAGTTTTTCTTCATATTTAGTTGCAGTTTGGAACTTAATAAAGATATATGACGAGTAACAAGTCTTTCCCTTGTAAAAAACGGCCGATTTTTTTAAATTTTTATCGAATAACTATTTATTAAGAAGATCAATCTTGAAACGGTTCCGATAGGTTTTCTGTTGATTAATGAAGTATTTTTTAAAAATGAGAGTATGCGTAAATGTTGCAATTGTTAAAAGTTATCTGAAGGAACACAAAAAATGACCCTTTCGGAGAACTGCCCTACCACACGAGGCAGCCCGGTTAGATCCACTTGCTCAATCCCGGTTTTGGCTGGTGATACGAGGTTGAATAGTAGTAAGTCCATGCTGCGTTATATAGTAGTAAGTCCATATGCGTATACATATGTATACAGGGTTACTTTTTCACCGGTACAATAAATTTTACCATATCATTTTTATCAATAGATCACATTTATCAAATAAAATTAACACATTTTTCTTTTATTAGTTTATCCTTCATGCAAATGTAACATAATGGGCGCACTAATTACAAGGCGTCAACGGTGCGGTAGTATGTTGATTTATTGTACTGGTGAAAAAGTAACCCTCTATAATCACAATTTTCAGGAATTGTTCGGGGACGTTGGCGGCATGATAGAGTCCCGACTAGTGCGGCCGGGTACTGCTGAGGTGATCTATAAGACCTTGGAAGACGCCCAGCGCGCCGTCGACCTCTATCATAAGCGGCAACTCGATGGGCAGCCAATGAACTGCCTGCTGGTCACTCCTCGGTCCAATGCAGCTCCAGCAAAGTAAGCTTTAGAATTTTTATATTTATTATCATCATAAAAGATAAACTGAGCTTTTTAGCAAAGTTCAATTAGTGCTATCTGTACATGGTGGCTAAAAATAAGAGTATTCCTGTTGGAAGTCACGTTTACACAAATCAACTTAGACAACTTAGTCCCACGGTAAGCTAAATAAATTAAGGCTTGTGATATGGATACCATGCGACGATATATATAATAGCTAGATACAAAAAAATAAAAAAAATAAATAAAAAAAAAAAAATCTACGACAACACGGACGTGTTTTTATTGCTCTGTTTAAAATAATTTGGATTTTTGGTGTTTACAATGGCAACGAAGTGCAGTGGATGTGGGGAGAACATATACAATCTTCATTACATGGAGTGTTCAATTGTGAAGTGTAAAAAGACTTACTGTTTGAAGTGTCTTGCAATTCAACCGGTGGATTTTGAACATCTGTCACTAGAATACAAGGACAAATGGATTTGCCCCGAGTGTACATGTATGAAACCTAAAGGTGATAACAGTTCCACACCAATTCGAGGCAACTTGAACAGCACTTACTCGTACACTTCTAATAACTTTGCAAACACTTCCACTAATTTCGTAAATACACAACGGGGCAGCCGACCCCGTTCAAAGGTCACTCCCGAGAAAGATGATCAACAAGGCGCAGATATAATTTATTTCCATCAGCTAATTAGCGAAATGCAACAGTTACGATCCGTGGTTACGGCCCGACTGGACACGCAGGCCGAGCAACTCCAGGAAGTACTACGTTTATTCGGTGAAACAAGAAATGAGCTCCGAGAAATTGATAGCAAAATGAGGGTACTTGAACAAAAAATCGCAAATAAAAAATCTTCTACAATCTTCGTAGACAAGGAACAACAAGATATGTTACTGGACCTACCAAAGTTGCCTTTATCTTTGGATGAGCGTTCATATGCAGCTGTTACGGGAACAATCACCAAAACAAATAATTCTTGTCTAGTAACCGATATTGTTGGGGCCACGAAAACCGCGACTTCAAATTTGGCAGTAAACAACTTACCCATAAACAAAGTGGATGTTCCATCTGAAGCGGATTTATTTAACACTGTTCACGTTGTTAAGAAACAACCTAGAATTACGCAAAATAATAAAAAAGTCACGAGTGTTATGAGAGGTGAAAATACCGCATTAGAAATTAAGGCTATGGAGAAGATGAAGCATTTACACGTTTGGCGTTTGATGCCAGAAACTACCGTCGAGCAAATCACATCTCATGTCCGGTCTATTTGTGGCACAGATAAGAGTATCGAGGTTAAAAAAATTAACCATAAATCAGAACGTGGATATGCATCGTTTATGGTGGGAGTTCCGGAATCATCCTACGAATCTATTAGTCAGTCGAATGTATGGCCGCGCGACGCAGAATTTAGTGAATGGATTTGGTTTCGAAAATCAATCACGGCCAAAAGTACAAAAGAATAGACATGTAGACATTTTCTATCAAAATGTCAGGGGTCTCAGGACCAAAACTTCGAAATTTTTAACGTTGCTACTGTCTTCTTCTTCAGATTTATTTGCCATAACTGAAAGTGGTTGCAATGCCTCCATTCACGATGCTGAATTAATCCCACCCGGGTTTACAATAATACGGTGCGACAGAGCGGACGGCCGTAAGCAAGGAGGCGCGCTTTTAGTGGCCACACCTCGGTTCGAGTTACGTCAGGTGCAGTGCGGCGGCATTAACTTGGATTGCCATCAATTTGAACTTGTCGGTGCTACGGTACATTTGCATAATAAGTTTCTTTTTGCTTGTTTTGTATTATATATTCCGCCTCAGGTAAATGAAAATGAGTATATGATTATGTTTAGTATAATAGAACAGTTCTCGGTTAAGTATAATGGTAAATTAATTGTATTTGGAGACTTTAACTTGTTTTCCAGTAATGTTAATGTTCGGGCATACTATGAATATTTTTTAACATATTGTGAATTCACTCAGAACAATGGAATTGATAATTGTAGCGGTAGGCAACTTGATTTGATATTGAGCGGTGCGGGGATGGGGTCGCCTGTGACGGTGCGCGCGGCGGGGGAAGCGGTGCAGCCGGTGGATCCGTACCATCCGCCGCTCGAGGCGCGCGTCGGCGTCGCGGCGCCCGCGCCTGCTCAAGGGAGGGGCGAGCATACCTCGTCGACTGGTAATGGTGACCAACCGATTAGGGAATGGAATTTTGCCAAAGCTAACTTTGAATTTTTGTATGTGTCATTAGCAAATATTGACTGGACTGATTTATATGAACTAACTGATCCAAACGACATATTAACTAATTTTTACAATAAGTTGAATATAGTTTTGGATAGCTGTGTTCCTCCTAAGCGAAAAAAGGCTACAGCGTGTCGCTATTTGTATCCGGAATGGTACACTGCAAGCATAATTCAACAAATTAAGCTCAAACATTCGCTACATAAACTGTATAAAAAAAGTGGTTCGGAAGATGATTATAGAAGGTTTTCACATTGTCGGAAAGAATTAAAAACTGCCATCAATTTAGCTTACGACCAATATCTTGATAACCTTCAATTCAACATGGCGAAAGATCCTAAATCTTTTTGGAATTTAATAAAAAAGAAAAAAAGTAGTAATAAGTGTAATGTTTTAATGGACGGCGACCGGGTCTTGTCGCAGCGGGAAACCGCGGAGGAATTTGCTAAATATTTTTATTCAGTTTATTGCACAACTCCAGCCGGTTTAGATTCGTCAGCGGCGAGTGCTGCGGCTACAGCTAGCAGCTCGTACGTTCGCATTCACGAGCTGCAGGTTGCCGAGGTACTCCTCGCAATGCAGAAACTTCCTCCAAAACGTTCTGTGGGGCCAGACGGCATTCCGCCGTTCATTTTAAAAGACTGTCGCTCGGTACTGGCTCGACCTCTATGCCATTTATTTAACAAATCCTTGAAGTCGTCAGTTTTTCCGGACCAATGGAAGTTGACACGCGTGATACCAGTGCCGAAGGGTAGTGGCGGATCTAAAGCATGCAATTACAGACCAGTGGCAGTCTTATGTGCACCAGCAAAGGTATTTGAGTCAGCCGTACAACGTTCCTTACTGCAGCAGGTCAGTAGCCAGCTATCCGACTCGCAGCACGGATTCCGGGCGGGACGCAGCACCGCGAGTAACTTACTTCAACTCATGTCCGTGGTAACACCGGTCGTGGATGCCGGCGGTCAGGTGGATGTCACCTATTTTGATTTCAAAAAAGCATTTGACGTGGTAGATAATGACATCTTACTGAATAAGCTGGCGGACGCGGGGTGTACACCGCCGACGCTTTCATTCTTTGCCAGTTACATGCGAGATAGGCGTCAGTACGTGGACTATGGCGGTTACAAATCGGAAGAATATTACACGAGATCAGGAGTCAGTCAAGGTAGTAATCTGGGTCCATTGAATTTTTTGCTTATGATTAATGATCTCCCAGGAGTGGTACGTAACTCGGAATGTTTATTGTTTGCTGACGATTTGAAACTACTGCGACGAATCGAGGATGTATCGGATTGCTTGGCATTACAGGATGATATTGATCGTGTAGTACAATGGAGCCACGATAATAAACTATATTTTAATGTGACCAAGTGCTCATCAATATCTTTTAGCAGGTCGCACAGTCCAATACATCATCAATACTCAGTGGATGAAACACCGATGGAGCGAGTTACTGAAATGCGCGATTTGGGCGTTCACTTCACGGCTGACCTTTCCTTTACAGATCATATTGTCAAGACTTGTAAAAAGGCATACAGGAATTTAGGATTTGTTATGAGGCAGGCGCAGAGTTTTACGAATGTGGGTGCTATACGCGCGCTGTACGAAGCTCTGGTCAGAAGCCACTTAGAATGTAATTCTAATATCTGGAGCCCCCATGAAGCCAAATATAAATTTATGGTAGAGAGGATACAAAATAAATTTGTAAGGTTTTTATACCTTAAGTGTTACGGTGTGTACCCATTCTACCCTCTCATGTACCCTACTTTATTCGTACTAGGAATGGTAGGGTATAACAGGCTAGAGGTTAGGAGGGAGTTGGCTCTAGCGTCTTATATTGTCAAAATTTTGCGCGGTAAGATCAGTAGCCCCGGACCGGTACGTGTGGCGCCGGCGCCGGCCGCCGCTGCTGGCCGAGCCGCGCGCGCGCCCCGGCCTGCTGCGCGCCGCGCCGTGGACGAGGGCCCTGCGTACGCTCAATCAGGTTGCTACCCGGATCGATTTGTTCCATTGTTCTGAGAATGCTTTTAATATAACTACTTTGTTCGTTTTATGTTACGTGTCTAATAATTAATGTGTATTTAGGTTTAAGTTTACTACACTGTCGCATTGGGTAACTGTCATGATAGTCGTAATGGTACTTGTAATAAAATAAAATAAAATAAAATAAAATAAAAATATAAATACTGAAATGAATAGACAGCCACGAGCAAGGAACAAATATTTGGGTCATTGTCAGTCCGAAAAACAAAAGTTGACCACTCGGTGGTCAAAAGTTTACAGCTTCTATATATCTATGTTACGATTTGATTGCATAGGGCTAAATACAGGGATTCAAACCCGGAGCTTCATGGGCAGTCACTACCAACTAGGCTATGGAGGCTGACAAATCATGACATGGATCAAACTTTCAGCTCTTTTTCCGTACCTTCCCACTACCAAGCACGTGATACTGCGCAGGTTAGGTACACTAGACAAGAATGAAATATGTTCATAATATTTTCTACTTGCATTCCGAGTAGGCTTAAGCCGCTGTCAGTTCGCACGATAGTCATGTCACGTCGCGCTTTTTTATGTTTTCAACAACCAGAAAAACTCATAATGACTTCTTATGGGATTACTCTAATTCTAAACCTCAACTCAATCCTATTATACATATAAAAGATCTTGATGTGTGTGAACACATCAATATCTTAATCTCTCGTGAATCGGATGAAAGTTTTCTCGTACCCGGATCCACGTTCCGGCAACCGGCATATGAAGGCATATATGTGACCCCAATCGTATCGTTCTTAAAACTCAACAAAGTAAACTCTCGATTCGTGCCTAGTTATACAAGGTTCAATTTCGCTTGTAGGCGTCTTGTAGGATCTGATGACTTCCTGTGATTATTTTATTCATTCCTTAAAGCCACTTTTCTACAAGCCTGCCTACCTTAAGTCACAATAATGCCTTAAACCTAAGTTCTGGCTACTTATAAACAAACTTTTACGAATTCGGACACTAAAGAATGAACAATCACAACATGGAAATAAATGAAGGAATGGGTCTTCTTTATGTATAGTCCGATCTTAGAACGAACATTTGGCAGTTTAGAAATGACCTTTAATATAGGTATATCTGTCGGAAAAATTATTGTAAATATTTTTATTGACTCGTAGAAGTCGTAGAAAAAGTATTGTACACAATAGTGTTATAATCAAGCTTTTCAATCTCGTAACTTACTTAGGCCGGTACTCTACTCAAAAGCTCTCTATTATAAATTATAACACGATTGTGTAAAATACTAATCAATCAGTGGTGTCCAAAACGTTAATTTAAAACGGGTCAATCCCTTCGTTCTTACATTCTACCGTTTTTTACAAATTGTATATAAATAAAATTGGTTGTTTTTAATTGTACGTGATGTTTAACATCTATGAATATTTACTATTTCAGGAATGGAAATAAACCTGGATTATACAGCACCAATTCGAACGTGGAACCTGACCTATCTACATTTCACAAGGTGCTATTTAGTAACTTGTAAATAACAACTACAGAAGGATTACCTACCTTAGTAATTAAGCATTTGAAACGAGTAGCCAGACATTTTTGTGGTAACATATTTATCAACATATTGCTGTGTGTATCGTTAAAGTTAAGATTATTACGAATAAAGCAATTGAGTACCTTTATATATTTTTTCTTTTATCGCTTTTTACAGGATAAATCGAATCGTGTACTTTTTTTGCTCTAGTCACTATGAAAATAATGGCCAATCATGGTAACCGGCCAAGAGCTTGTCGGGCCATGCTCAGTGTAGGGTTCCGTAGTTATTCAACAACGGCTGAGCCGATTATGTTCGAAGTAGTTGTAGGGGATATTCTATATTTTATTCTACCACTTTATGACGTTAGTATAACCTGTACCAAATTGCAAATTTCTAGTGGCCACTGAGGGCACTGAGCTATGCTGCGGACAGACAGACGGACATTGCGAAACTATAATGCCGCAGCCACGACATTGGTCTAAGGCGACTGGCTTGGCGGAAAACCATACGTGCGAGAGAGTACCCATATCGGCATCCTGCTCCAACTCGTGCATTCGCTCGCCAATGTCGTGGCCGGGCCGTAAGGGTTGCTCGTTTACTACGGAACCCTATAAAGGCACAGGAAGACATTTGGTCCTAGTTTGGAGGCCGCCCAGGGTGGTTAATATAAGTCTGACCTGGGTGGTTACCATGACGTACTCATGCGATTCAGTTTAGGTTCAGGGAAAGGGTCAGTGATATACGACTCGTATAGCCTTGTCCCATTCTCTCAACCTAAATTGAACCGCATTAGTACGTCAAGGTAACCCCCCTGGTTTGAGGAATGTAGAGATGGCAGCCCTACCTCTACTGTACATTTGATTTGAATAAGTTGGGTTGTGTAGATTCAAAACTCCCGCTCAGTGCTGCCATCTCACCTCCCCATAGCGGCAGAAAAAGTATCAAAAACCCTCATTAGCCATTATATTATATTAGCGTTAGTCATATAGTACATTACTGCAGACGCCGGGAAAGATGGGCTTACCGGCTGAGTAGGTATGATACGAAGCCGGTAAGCCCATTTCACGGCGAGGCATGTATAGTTCTTTTCTCAAACATATGCAATGAAATAAAAAATACGACAATCAAAAATAGTACATTTATAAGTCAACTACATAACTAAGTCTTTGAAACAACAAAAGTCAAATACTTTTTTTTTTTTTTAGTCCTTGTGGACAGGCGAAAGCACTAAGCTATACTTGACTTAAAAATCAAATACGACACCGACGTCTAATTTTTTTTAAGTTTGACATGTTTGAAAGGTGCAAATTTTTACTTTTAAAAAGCGGTATTAGACGATGCGGTCTGTTGGGTCCAATTAATCGCATGCGGTGATCGGGGCCGACGGATCGCACTGTATAATACTATTAATACTGCTTTTTAAACATTATTTTGAGTAGCTATTGTACATATTTTCAATTATATAATTTAAATACCTAATTATAACTGCAACAATTAGCCAATCATTTTTTTAAATACTAATATTAAGTAATATTAGATAATTATTGGCTAAAAGCCAAGATGCCAGGTCACAACCCTATGTCAAATGAAAATTTAAAAAGAGGCACTAGCCGGCCTAGGCCGGCAACGAGGTACTTCCCGGCCGCTTTTTAGGCACGTAACTACAACATTTCATGTGTGCGTGTGGACTGAGGGACCACTTATATTTCAATGGTGGTTGGTATGATGGTGTTTGGTGAAAATTTAGTAGTAGTAGAGCATTATTTTGTAGAAAAATCCTGGAATTTGTAAAGAATTCACTAAAAAGTTATACAGCCAAACGTGTGGTCCCTCAGTTCACACACTGAACCTTACACTTCTGGGCAAGTGTTTAATATGCTGGCTTATTTTAATGTTATACATTTAGTAAAAACATATTTAAACGCATTCGTAATGACCGAAACGTAATTTGGCAATGATTATACACTAAAAAGTTTTCCTTTTTTGGTCCCTGAGGGACCACATATAATAACTAATAAATCGGTACATTCGTACAAAAAATAAATGCATTTTTCTTTGCAAACATTAGTAAAAAACGCAAGGAAGATTGTAAAAGTTAAAGGAAAGCACAACTATTAATCAATTTCGCAAAATTTATACTTGTTTGTGGTCCCTCAGTTCACACACTATGAGTTAATAAAATAATCAAAATCTCCTAAAATATAAACATTATTAAAAGGTTTGTCGTACTGAGGTTTAGTTAAAAAGCTTGAGTACATAAATATATAATTTTAACGTGGATTGATGGCGTACAATATAAAATGAATTGCTTTTTAACATTTCCTTAGCAAAGCGTTCATTAGGGTGACCACACAATGAAGCGTTTACTAACGTGACGTGCCTCGTTTTTAAATTCAACTTTTTAAATTTCGAGGGGCCGCACATAGTGTGCCACTAAGAGGGATAGACATAGTCACAGACTACTAAGAAGATACTACGTATAGTGACGTTTTCAACGCATTTGTCTGGCACTTAGACTTAGCACTAAGTGCCACACACACAAAAAATAGTGGCACAGTGATAAGGACGGACGATTATCGTTCCTTTTCACTTCCACTAGTAAAAAGTTTCATAAGACCATCCCTTTCGTTCTTGCTATTATTATTACGTTGTCAAATCCATATCCATATTCTATATCCATGTTAAATTTGCTTACTAATATCAAATCGACCAAGGAAAAACTGCATACAGCCAACCACATTTTAGATTCTGTAAGCAAAATTATGAAATTAAAAACAAACTAGGTTTATGGTATCAGGTTTAGTGCGGTAAAACATGTAGCTCGAATATACTTGTCCTGCGTATTATGTTTAAAAAATAAAAAGGCGGCAAATTAACTTGAATTGATGTGTTTGGTTTGTTATTTGTTATTTATACTCCTATTTTCCGGATTGTTGATCTGGTAAGTACCTCCATTAAGCAGCATTCTATTTTAATAGTATGGCCGTGTGGTGACGGCAGTAAGAATACATTTGTCACCACCCCAACTCCTCCTGCGGGTGTCGTAAAAGTGTCACTGATCATTAGGTATTTGATAAAAGAATGATGATGGGCAGCGGCGTCATCATAGTGGACACATTACTGCGATCGTCAATCCGCTTGCCCAGCGTGGCGATTATGGGCACTTATCTCCTAATGCGTCTATACGCAAAGTTAATAGGAGAGGCCTACGGTGTACGTCCAGCAGTGGACTATCATAGACTGATGATGATGTATGGTTTGTCAGGTTTACCATCATTTGCTAAACAACTTTTCTGAAATAACTATTTAACAAACAACGATTCACAAACCTGCAATTTCCTAAAATGCTCATTTTATAAATAACTTCCTACATGACAAATTGTCCTACATATATTATATATTACTAGCTTTTACCCGCGACTTCCTCTGCGTTAAATCTTTAGAAACAATATTTATAAGCCTATGACCTTATTAAATTTCATCTAAATTCGTTTAGCGGTTTAAGCGTGAAGAGGTAACACAGGGATCGCTCACTAATATTTCAAGTTCGGGTGCGCAAGTGGGTTAATTTTCCTTAAATCGCGGATTCGACGGGATTAATGCCTTCTAGGGAGTAATGAAAATACGTACTGTATTACTCCCGCCTATTTTTATGTACATATTTATTCGAAATGAAAAGGTGCCTTTCGCCCCTTGCTCCCTACTACCCGTAATGTGTAAGCAATACTTTTCAATTGTAATAAAATCGCTCTAGTTATTTCAGAAAAGTTGTTTAGCAAATGATGAGAAACCTGAAAAACCATACTATTAGAATATAATGCTGCTTAATGGAGGTACTTACCAGATCAACAACCCGGAAAATAGGAGTATAAATAACAAATCCATTGCAACACAATGCTAATGGGATAAGTTCGCCTTTGTACAAATCTGTGTAATATTCATACTGTTTATTTTGATTTCTGTGTTTTTGTGAAATAAAGTGTTTTACTACTACTACTACTACTACTAATTTGCAAATACAGCAATAACAAACCAAACATCAATTCAAGTTTATTTGCCGCCTTTTTATTTTTTAAACATAATACGCAGGACAAGTATATTCGAGCTACATGTTTTACCGCACCAAACCTGATACCATAAACTTAGTTTGTTTTTAATTTTGTAATTTTGCTTACAGAATCTAAAATGTAGTTGGCTGTATGCAGTTTTTCCTTGGTCCATTTGATATTAGTAAGCAAATTTAAAAATGAGGCACGTCACGTTAGTAAATGCTTTTCATTGTGTGGTCACCCTAATGAACGCTTTGCTAAGGAAATGTTAAAAAAGCAATTTATTTTATATTGTACGCCATCAATCCACGTTAAAATATATATTTATGTAGTCAAGCTTTTTAACTAAACCTCAGTACGACAAACCTTTTAATAATGTTTATATTTTAGGAGATTTTGATTATTTTATTAACTCATAGTGTGTGAACTGAGGGACCACAAACAAGTATAAATTTTGCGAAATTGATTAATAGTTGTGCTTTCCTTTAACTTTTACAATCTTCCTTGCGTTTTTTACTAATGTTTGCAAAGAAAAATGCATTTATTTTTTGTACGAATGTACCGATTTATTAGTTATTATATGTGGTCCCTCAGGGACCAAAAAAGGAAGACTTTTTAGTGTATAATCATTGCCAAATTACGTTTCGGTCATTACGAATGCGTTTAAATATGTTTTTACTAAATGTATAACATTAAAATAAGCCAGCATATTAAACACTTGCCCAGAAGTGTAAGGTTCAGTGTGTGAACTGAGGGACCACACGTTTGGCTGTATAACTTTTTAGTGAATTCTTTACAAATTCCAGGATTTTTCTACAAAATAATGCTCTACTACTACTAAATTTTCACCAAACACCATCATACCAACTACCATTGAAATATAAGTGGTCCCTCAGTCCACACGCACGCCATTTCATTGCATGTTTGAGAAAAACAATTTAGCCTGTTCATGAAAAATGACGCAGTGTTTAAAAAAAATATTAAGTTCATTCCATATTATAGAATTATAAATATTATTGAATGATGTACTGACATTTCTATTACTCCCGAGGGAATTGAACTTATCTATTACTCCCGCTACGCATGCAAGCAATGCGCTTAGACAGCAAGAGTGATGAAAATTTAATATCGTTCTGCGCGAAATTATCATCATTTTGTTCTGGAGGGTTGGACCCATTATTTGCAAATAGAGACACGGCATGGTTCTAGTTACTCGCTCAGCATAACGCTACTTATATCCATTGGCAAGATAAGCCTCTTTACAGGTCGTAAACTGTAAAGATCCTTATCTTTTGGTAGTCTCTAGACAACCGATAGCTCGTAGCTTGCTTGCGGTGGGACAAGTGCCTATTCCTAGTGAGGTAGCAAATATAAACACGGTTTATTTTAAAGATTTTTATTTAGCAATTAATATGAATGCCACAATTCATATTTTTTCACAGAAACTTAGTCTAAAGGTTCAAGTAAATG